>NW_020868549.1:377582-392582 GCF_003789085.1 Penaeus vannamei
CTCTCTTATTCTCCTTATTCTAATTTCCATCTCTTAAATATATCGTGTATACGTCGTGATCTCGGATAGTCTTCTCATTCTCTCCTCTATATAAGTTCAACTCAATACTCTCGCTCTATAACTTCTGCTCTCCTCTTGCCCCCGCGGTGGTCGCAGTATCTGTGATTCCTCTCACTGTACACAGCTCTCTCTCTCTGGAACATTCCCATCGGTGCAACTGCGATAAATCTACTCTCCTTGTGCGTATACAAGTATCTTTGCTTTCTGTATACTCCAATTCTCTCTAACACTACTCTTCGTTCTTCTTCGTCATCTCTCGTGAATTAATCTCCTCGCTCTCGCGTACTCTGTGCCTCTCTCCTCCCTGCTCTGCTTCTCACGTGGCGTACTCGTCGGCTCACTCACTCTTGTGGGCTGTCTAGGGTGTATCGAGATGTGCTCTCTCGGTGGTGCTCTCGGTGATCATGTCGCGTTTGATGTCGTCTGTGGCTGGTGACGTGCGTCTGCTTATACTCGTCTCTCTCTACATGACGTTCGTCTTGGCAATACTCATGCATCGCAGGGTATGGGTGTACGTGCTCTATTAGCTGGCTCTCCAGTCTCGCAGCTCCCGCTGTCTGTTCCAGGAACGTAGAGAGAGAAATACAACGGTGCCTCTCAGTATCGTGACTCCCTACGATACTCGATCGCTATTTGAGCTCGTACGACGTGGTGTCATTCTAAGTGTGTCTGCTGTGCAGTTGATTGCGACGTGCCATAGGCTATTTCATCTCTCTATTCGTCTATAATCTCGTCGCAGCATGCTCTCTCTCTCTGGTATACAGTATGCAGCGGATCTCTGTCTCTACGTGCTCCTGCTCTCTACATAGCTGCGTCTGTGCTCTCGTCTCTCTCATTCTCTCTCTCTCCCTATGATATGCATCTGTTTGATCGTTCAAGTGCGTGCGATCTCTCGTAGCTCCTCTGGGTCTCTCTCATCTCTCAAGGCTCGACTCACTCCTGTAGTGGGAGTGTCAGTCAATGTGGGCATCCCGCCCTCCCTCATCTTTTGATGTATCTAGTGCTTGCGTTTTGTTGTTATTAGTGATAAGTAACTGTTTCCTTGTTCTTAGATTCATGATTAATTTATATTCGTTCGTATCCGCTGCGTTTCCTTTTCTTTTTTTCCATTATGTGATGTAGTGATTGTGGTCGTTATTTTTTGTTTGTCTATTTTATACAATATTTCGGATTTTTTAGGTATTGATTTCTCAAGATTTGTGTTGAGGCTCGGGAATTCTGAATGTCTCTCCTTCGCTGTTGATGTGCTGGTTCGCTTTTCCGGCTGTGTCGTCGCACAGGCCGGATGCGTGGGCAGCGTCGTATGGTGCACTGGCACATGCAGCAGATGGGGCCGAGAGCATGAAATTGCTTATCGCGCCTGTTCTGTCGGGTGCGCGGTGCTAAGGAGACTGAGTGCATTTAAGAGTGGAGGAGAGGGCGAGAGGGGAGACTGAGACTGGGTGTGTGTTCGCTGTGTTGAGTGTTGGGAGTTGACTTTTGTAGTGTTGCTTGTTGTCTGTCAGATTGTGTGTGTTTTTTTGTATTTTATCATCGTCGTCAGGTCGTCATCATTTCTCAATGACACTTTACCTATGGATAGTTTGAATATTACCATCATCCTTGCAGTCTTCATCCAAATACGCCATATAGCAAACTCTCTAATTCCATCGGAATCTCCATATCATCATCATCAACCATCGTCTGTGCTAACTCATCATCACACACGCATACCATCATAATTCATCTCAATCAAATTACATCGAAAATCATCATTCGATGTCTCATAACATTTCTGATGAATTAATTCACCATATATCCATTCATCATCATCATCATCATCATCACCATCGTTCAATATGTGCATACCAATCACCATACAATTATCTAAAAGTCGACACATCTATCACCATCGTCATCATCATCAATCCACTCATCAGCCCATCATTTACTCATCTAATGCTATCTATCACCTACTCTCACCTACACCACCCACCATAAACACACCCACTACACAAAGAATTACCATCACTATACATTTGCAAAATCCGGGGCTTGTGACAGGTCTTTTTGAGGTCTACCTTTAATATCTCGAATTGAGAATTGTGAGACAAAAATAAACTGACTCAGGACTATTATGATTGTTCACTGGACATACAACCGTATATATATTAAGTTGAAAGTTCCGTGCTGTAGCATGCTCGCTTAACATTAATACATGATGTTAATTGTCACATAACAAGCACCGAACGAACATAGAGACGACTGAATCGACCTAGTATGATTGACATCACATCAAACAATCGCCTGTACTACACACACACAGCGGAGGAACGATACCCAGCATCGTAGCCAATACGCCTACATTAAAACTAAGCGACAGATTAAAGAGCTAAAGTCATGGATACAATTCTTTCCTCTTTACTCGTTCATAGCGACCTTACAACACTCAACATATAATTATCGTCTCTTCTTCTTCTTCTTCTTCTATAATGCTAATTCTAAGTATCTTTGTCGCTCCTCGAGCGACCTTATTCCTCCTTCCGTCACGCGATTTAAAAAAATCTAATTCATTTTTATATTCTCGAAAGGCTCAGTGATGTTGCCCATCCTCCTCTTCTGTCTTTTTTTTGATCTTCGCTTCTCCATATATCACCTCTAGTCGCTGTCTGACCTCATGCTACTCTGTTCGGTTAAGTATTACTTTGCTTTTCATGAATCTTCTTGTTCTTCTGCTATATTCTGTTATCCACTCTGTGGTACATTGTCGTGTACACTTTACTGTCACTCGTTTTTCTCTTTGAGGTTGCCTGTCTGTTTCAACTTCATTTTACTGCATGTTGTCGTGTTTTAGATTGTTTTTTAGAATTATATTACTTCGTTTTGATTTTCGTGTAATCGTTTTTTTTTGTTTTTTCTCTTTTTATCCTTGATGGAAGTTTCCTTGCACTATAAATAAGTTCTTTTTTGGGCTTCAATTCCCGAGTACAGAGACCTGTGGCGTGTTATTGGTGCCCCGCAGTAAATGACCTTTTTGCTCTTCACTCCCATGCCGGTTCCCTCTTGCCCTTCTTTGTGGTATAGCAGAAAATTGCCCATAATCAAGCAGTCAATCAGCTAATCAACCAATCAATCAGTAACGCTTCTTTTGCGATCGGAACCAGCTATCTTTGCCCCGAGAATAAGCTATGTTGTTGCAATTTCCCCCGCCCTATTCTTTCAGACAGAACCAGCTGTCTTTGCCCCGAGAGTGAGCCATCTTGTTGCTATTTCCCCCGTCCTCCTCTTTCAGTCAGAACCAGCTGTCTAAGCCATCTTTGCTTTATTCTCGTCGTTGTTAATTCTCTCCCCACTCTCTTCATTCAGCCAAAAACCAGCTGTCCAAGCCATCTTAACGTTATTCTCCTCGTTGTTAATTCCCTCCCCACTCTCCTTTTACAGTCGGAACCAGCTGTCTGTGGTTCCGAGTTGCGTGTGCCGTCTGACGTCGCTGAGGGTCCTGGACCTATCGGGGAACCGCCTGGTGAGCCTCCCCGAGGAAGTGGGCAACCTGTACAACCTCCTCGATGATCCTCAACCAGCTGGCGCACCTCCGCCTCCTGCCCTCGGGGAGCTGGATATGCTCCGCAGGCTCAACCTCCGCAGGAACCTCCTACAGACCATCCCTTCAGGTGGGTGTCGCTGAGGGGCGCGAGAGCCGCCTTTTTAGTACACGGGAGGGAGTTCGTGTTGTGGGTTAGTGCTGTGGTTTCGTGGGGGAGTGTTGGCGTTGTTCAAGTTGATTAAAAGAAAGAAGAGAGAGAGAGAGAGAGAGAGAGAGAGAGAGAGAGAGAGAGAGAGAGAAGGAGAGAGAGAGGAGAGAGAGGAGGGAGGAGAGAGAGAGAGAGAGAGAGAGAGAGAGAGAGAGAAGAGAGAAAGAGAGAAAGAGAGAAGAGAGAGAAAGAGAGAGAAAGAGAGAATGGAATGAGAATGGAATGAAAAGAATGAGAACGGAATGAGAGTAGAGAGAGGGAAAGAGAGTGAGAGGGTGAGAGAGAGAGAAGAAAGAGTGGGGAAAGGAGAATGGAGAGGCATGGCAGCGAGTGAGGGAGATGAGAAGCAGTCGTTATCTGAGTGTGTCTTTGTCGTGTGACACATCCGCTGATAAGCCGCGTCCTCACCGTGGCCGACGCCGGGTACTGCGTCGTTCGCTTCTTCTGTCACGTGATGGCTGCTCAGACTTATTTTTGTGTACTATGGCGTGGGCGGGAATAGGGACTAGGCTTTTATATCGCTAAGTATCTCTTACATCTCATTGGTATATATATTTTTAGGATGATTTTCGTGATTGGATCGAGTTAGTGAGTCTTACGTAGTATATATATATATGGCATTTATAACGGTTCATGTTTCTTTTTTGATTATGTCTTGGTAAACCTGATGAACGGTTCATCGCTAATACAAAGGTTTTTATTGCAGTCTGTTTTTTTAATTGTTACTTATTATTTTTTACTGATGCTTAATTGATAGAAGTAATGTCATCACTAGTTATTTAGGGAAGACTATTTCGAAACGGAGAATTGGCCTTGTAGAAATGCACATTTGGAATATAGATCCAACCGTTTACATGGCTCTACGGAAAGGCTGTCGAGTGTCTGGTCCTGGGATTTGAATTATGGCATCTACTGACTCAGGTTTGTGGGACAGGGAGGGAAGGCGAGAAGAAATGAGAGAAAGCGAGAGAAAGAAAAAGAGAGGGGGGAATTTCAAGTTAAGGAGGGAGGAAGAGAATGAGAGTAAGAATGAGGATGAGGTATATATTGGATAAGAAAGTTAAAAAGAAAGGCATGTAGATGTTAAAGACAAATATAAAGAAAGGAATGGAAAAAAAAGGCAAAAGAAAAAAAAAAGAATGGAGAGACTAAACACAAAAGGAAAGAAATGAAGGAAA
This sequence comes from Penaeus vannamei, assembly GCF_003789085.1. Classification (NCBI taxonomy): domain Eukaryota; kingdom Metazoa; phylum Arthropoda; class Malacostraca; order Decapoda; family Penaeidae; genus Penaeus; species Penaeus vannamei. The sequence continues at coordinate 382,552 of NW_020868549.1, forward strand.
AGGAAATAAAAGTATCGGTTTTCGCTATTCCAATATTCCCTTCGTCTCCTCGCCTCGTTCCTATGGCTGGCTTCGGGAAAACCGGGATCCGTAGGTGGTGCTTCACAGGCCGCACAGGACGCGCTCTCCTCCGGTCACCCTGGGGGCGGGGTCGGGAGGGGGGACCTGCCTACCTACAGACAGACAGACAGACAGACAGATAGATAGATAGATAGATAGATAGATAGATAGATAGATAGATAGACAGACAGACAGACAGACAGACAGACAGACAGACAGACAGAGACAGACAGAAGACAGAGATAGATAGATAGATAGATAGATAGATAGATAGGACAGACAGACAGACACAGAAAGACAGACGGAAAGACAGACAGACAGACTGATATTGGGGGTACATTTTGATGTTTTTGTCACACACGATCTAACCAGATTTCAAACCGGAGCTCGTTCGCAGAAGACGGCGGCAGTGCGAGTGCGCGTTCATCCCGGCGGGCGGCGCGAATGTCACGGATCCACGTATTTCTCTCTCCGTCAGCTATCCGTTCCTGCTCGGAGTGACATCACGACCGAGGCGGATGTGAGCCAGATGTGGGGGAGTGAGGGAGTGAGGGAGAGGGAGTGAGAGTGAAGGAGTGAGGGTGAGGGAGTGAGAGTGAGGGAGTGAGGGTGAGGGAGTGAGGGTGAGGGAGTGAGGGTGAGGGAGTGAGAGTGAAGGAGTGAGGGAGAGAGGGAGTGAGGGAGGTGGTGAGGAGTGAGGTGAGGAGGGAGTGAGGGTGAGGGAGAGGGTGAGAGTGAGTGAAGGAGTGAGTGAGGGAAGGGTGAGGGAGTGGTGAGGAGAGTGAGAAAGGAGAGTGAGAGGGTGAGGGAGTGAGAGTGAGGAGTGAGGTGAGGGAGTGAGGGAGAGGGTGAGGGTGAGGGAGAGAAGGTGAGGTGAGAGGGGAGGGAGGGTGAGGGAGAGGAGAGAGATGGGAGAGGGGAAGGAAGAGGTGGCAAGCAGTTGGAGAGGGAGAAGGGGAGGAGGAGAGAATGAAAGCAAGGACCGAAGGAGAGAGGCAGAGAGCAGAAGACAAGACAGACAGACAGAAGACAGACAGACAGAGAAACAGACAGACAGACAGACAGAGACACAGACAGAGACAGACAGCAGCCAGAGCAGCAGCGAGGGCAGACGCTCCGTGCGCCCGCCTCGCCGTCGTTTTTCATCCTTCTCGCCGCGGTTCGAATCCCCGAGTTCCTTCCACGGCGTTTTGTCTCCGTCATGCCCTCGATCCGCGAGATGCCGCGGGACGTCACGATTTCTTTGTTTTTCTTGTTTTCTGCTTTGTTTCTTTGTTTTTCTTGTTCTCTGCTTTATTTCTTTGTTTTTTTTCTGTCTGGGGGTCTTTTTTTATTTATTTTTTGTCAGGTGATGTGATTATATTTTTCGGAATGGCATCGTCACTGTAATAATTTTTGATGTGGTTGTTATTGCTACTGCTGTTATTATGGATTGTTTTGGTAGTTACTCTTGCCCTTGGTTGTATTAATATTGCTGTTATTGTTGTTGTTGTTGTCTTTGTTATCTCTCGTGGTGTTGGATTTTTTATTTATTCAGTATTTGTTTTCCAACCGCGTGCGGCACATTTTGAAATAATTAACTGGCATAAGCAAAAACAAACAAACAAAGGTGTCGCTGTTCGGTTCAAGGACACGAGCGAAAGCGAAGTGAAGTGACGTGAAGCGAGCGCGAAGCGAGTGCGCGCCGGAGCCCTCCTCTCTCCGCGAGATCGACTGCGTGTGAGGATAGCGCATGAGGGGGGTAGGGGGTGGAGGGGGTGGGTGGGGGGCGGGTATTTTTTTTTTTTTTTTTTTTTGAAGTAGTGGGGTGAGTTTTTTTTTTTTGGGGGGGAGGGGAATGGAGGTAAGAAAAAAAAATTGCTAATCAAAAGGAGAAGAAGTAAGAAAGGAGGATGGGGATAGGGATGAGATGAGGTATTGGAGAAGAAGAATAGAAGAGGAGGGAAGAAGGAAGAAAGAAGAAGAAAAAGAAAGAAAGAGAAGAAGAAGAAGAGAAGGAGAACCAGTTGTTTTCAACCATCGAGTCGGAGATGTTTCCCCTGGCGCGTGCCTTTAGTTGCTTTCCCCACCCACACCACCCACCCACCCCTGTTGTTAGTCAGGGGATGAAAAGGAAGACTGGTCGGTGAGTAGAACCTGTATGCGCTGGTTCCACCGCACTCGGCGGGCGTTCTCCAGCCATGACCACCGCGTGGCGACGGTGACTCATGCTGTCCTCTGCTCTCCCTTCCGCCTCTTCCTCCCTTTCCTCTTCCTCATTCTCTTTGTTCCCTCGCTTTCCTTTGCCTCTTTCTCTTCTTTCCTCTCTCTCCTCTTCTTCGTCCCCTGTCGTCGTCGTCGTCGTCGTCGTCGTCGTCGTCGTCGTCGTCGTCGTCGCGTCGTCGTCGTCCTCCTCCTCCTCCTCCTCCTCCTCCTCCTCCTCCTCCTCCTCCTCCTCCTCCTCCCCTCCTCTTTTCTTCCTCATTAGAAAGGATGAGGGGGGTAATGAGAGGAATTAAAGATAGAACAAAGTGAGATTGAATGCTGAAGAAAGTAAGAAATAGAAATTAGAAAAAGACAAACTAATTTTCCTCCCTGTGCTTCCATCTGTCCCGCTTCACGCAGCAACAAACGCCGCCCAAATTCTGTGTTCACGATTCTGTTAAACCGAATTTTGCCGAGTGTGTGTTCACCCCCCCCCCCACCCCTCTCCCCCTTCGGATGAACGTCTCGCGTTGTGCCGACTCATTGTGGTGTACATTGTATAATTCTCTAGGTTTTTGTCTATTGGGAAACGCAGGTCGTTTTGAGTTGCGTGACCTGCTTGGAATGGAAGCAGGGGCGTTGCGGGACCTGCTCGGTGTTAAAGCAGGGCAGGTGGGTGCCGTGTTGGTGCCAGCTGACGTGAGGGTCGCTGGTGCCATGCTTACCTGTTGATTGGAGTGCCGATGGATAGGTTCTTGTGCCTGGATGGTATGGCGATGGTGCCAAGTTTACGTGGGCATAGTGGTGCCAAGTTTGTACCTGTAGATGCGTTTGATGCTTCTGATTAGGAGCTTATGCCAAGCTTACATGATAGTGATGCCAGGTTTTCCTGGAAGTTAATGGTGCCATGCATGTCTAGGAGTTAATGGTGCCAAATATATCTAGGTGTTCATAGTGCCAGATATGTCTAGGATTTAATGGTGCCAGATATATCTAGGATTTAATGGTGCCAGACTTACCTGGGAGACGATGGTGCCAGGCCTCGCAGCAGACATGCAAAGGTGCCAACCATGAGCCCAGACAGACGGCCAGTAAATAATATAATAACATGACTATCGACCAGAACAAGGTGGCGGGTGGCTGAGCAGACGGCTGGATGAGGGATGGGGAGGGAAGGGGAAGGAAGGAGGGAGGAGAGAAGGGAAGGAGAGAGGAGAGAGTGAAGGGAGAAGGAAGGAGGGAGGAGAGAAGGGAAGGAGAGAGGAGAGGAGAGGAGAGAGGAAGGGAAGAGGAGAGGGAGAGAAGAAGGAAGGAAAGGAGGAGAAATGGAAGGAGCGGAAGGGAAAGGAGAGAAGGAATGAAGGAGAGGAAGTAAAGGCGAGAAAGGAAGGAGAGAGGAGAATGAAGGAGAATGAAGGGAAGGAACGAAGGAAGAAGAGAGGGGGAGGAGGTAAGCAAAGAAAAGTTAGAGAAGGTGAAGAGAAGGATAGGAAGGAAAGGGAAGAGTTAAGGGGAAAACACTGGATGAAAAGGGGGTCTTTCTTTCTGTCTTTCTTCTTCTTCTTTCTTTTCTCCTTTCTTCTTCTTCTTCTTCTTCTTCTTCTTCTTCTTCTTCTTCTTTTCCATCTTCTTCTTTTTCTTCTCCTTCTTCTTTTCCATCTTCTTCTTTTTCTTCTCGGCTCCTCCTCCTCCTCCTCCTCCTCTTCTCCTTCCATCCCCATTCCACTCCCCCACCCCCTCCTCGTCTCCGCATGTCACGTACGCCCGCCTCACACTCACGAGGAACCGAACCCGTTTTCGGTCCTACGAGTCGGGTCGAGTCGGGTCGGGTGCGAAGGAGCTTCTTTTCGCGTTCGTGACGTCATTTGCGTCGGTCCGTCTGGTCGGGTCCAAGGTTGCGTCGCGGGGGGTGGCGGGGAGCGGGGAAGGGAGGGGAGCCGGGGGGAGTTGTGTGGGTGGTGGTGGAAGAGGGTGTGGGTGGGGGTGGAGGTGAGGGGTTGTGTGGGTGGTGGTGGAGGGGTAGGGGGTGGTGTGGTGGAGGCGGAGGGGTTGTGTGGGTGATGGGAAGGGGTTGTCTGTGGTGGTAATTGTGGGGTGGTAGGGTGACATCAGCTGTCCCCGTGACAGTCTGACGCTAAATGATTTAGGGACAAACACTGTGGAAAGTCAGCAGACGGACACATATCAGCTGACTTTGGGGGCAGACGCGGATTGATTTAGTGAACAGACAGAGAGACGAGAGAGACAAATAGATAGAGATAGAGACAAACAGACAGGTAAGGACAGATAGAGACAGACCGACAGGTAAGGACAGACAGAAAGAAGACAGACAGACAGAAAGAGAGGCACACAGACAGACAGACAGAATGTCAGTCAGTCAGCCAGATACAAACCACAGCCACAACCACGAAAACAAACAAACCGACTCCCTTCGCTTCGCCACCTCATTACCGACATAACGAAACCACGAGTTCTAACCGATCAGCCCAGACGAGCAACGAGAAGCAAGAACGGAACACCACCCCAAAAACGAGCATAACCCCCCTCTCTCTCTCTCCCTCTCCCCCCCCCCCCCATTCGTGTGAGTGGGGCCAGTTAGCAATCGTGCCAATGTTAGGCGTCGACCAGGGGGGGGATAGGGGAGGGGAGAGGGGGGTGGGGATCGATACCGTGCACGTCAGATCGGGGAGAATAACGCAGGCTGTCGCTCACACTCGTGATAACGGGCGCGGATGTAATGTGTGTGGGGGGGAAGGGTAGGGGGTAGGTGTGAATGGGGAAAGGTGGAGGGTGAAAGGGATGGGAATAAGGGGAAAGGGAAAAGAAAGGAGAGGGGATTGGGAAGTGGGAAAGGGAAAGGAGAGGAGAAATGAAGGAATTAAGGGGAAGAAGGAAGAAGGAGAAGGAAGGAGGAAAAAGACAGGTGGGAAAAACTAAAGTGAGTGAGTGACGAGAAGACGAAACAGGAAGGAGGGGGGAGGATGAGAAATAGGACAAAAGAAATCATGAACAAGAGGAAACAACAAGAAACAAGGAAACAAGAGAGATGTGATAACAAGGACAAGAAAATGGATGAAGGCATAAAGGCCCAGTCGCTCCGCCACGATCCGCAAAGCGCGTTCGAACCCGAGCCACCGGCGGCGCTGCGGATAATTGGCCTCCGAGGCAGCGTTTATTTTTCGTCACGCCGGGAAGCTCGTGACGTCACACCGCGGCCGAAGGAGTTGGTCACGCGATGCTCGAGTGTCGTTGCTGATTTCATAACGCTTGCAAGCACACCTGGACACTGATTCGTTATTCCGCATACTTTCCGTTCTTGAAAAAAAGGGTTAGCAGTGGCATGCAACGCCGACTTCCCCCCGTATTGTTCCGTTCATTGCACCCGTTATTGGGTCAGTCGACGCGGTGGAATCTGCTTTAAAACTTTCTTTTTCGATTCGGAATATTTGGTTTGGTATTTGTCGTGCGTGGAAATCGTCTCGAAATATCGCCTTCATTTCCATGGCAGTTTGACGACAATTATTCTGTCGCGTTCTGGTTGCATATTCAGCAGCGCTTTCCGCCAAAATCCTATTCTTGATTGTTATGCTGACCGTAGGATGGAAGTCGTAATCTGTCTCTCATGTTGATTTATTGCGCGGTCAATAAATACCGGAAGGCATCCGAGGGCAAATAGAGGCGGCACGTGACCTATTTCGAGTCAGGTCATCCGGGATTTGGGCGTGTTTACAAGGCCCCTGATCCCGGTCGACGATTCCAGGGATATCCTTGTTTCGCTCGCTCTATGATCCTGCTGTGCGGTTGCTGATTGGTTGGGGATGTATTGTGGAAACGGTGGCGTTGTGTGGTGACGGGGTGGAGCTTCGTGTAGGGGTGTGGGGTGTGGTGTGGTGGACTTGGTGCGGTGTAATGGGGTGGAATGCAGTTTGGTGAAGTGCAGTATTATATTGTTTGATTATAAGGTTTTGCGGTGCGGTAAGGTTAGGAGTGGTGGAAAGTGTGGTGTACATTATGGTGTGAAGTGTTCCGTGCGAGATGAAGGGATGTCAGGACCCATAGAGACTCTGGCGAGGCGTGGGGGCGTGTGCTGAGCTCTGGACATCATGCTGATGGGGGCGGTTGTCTGGTGTCGGGATGGAGACGCCCGTTGGAGACAGTCACTAGTATTTTACACAGAACGTAGTAGCTATCAACCATTATTACTAGTGTTTTTCTAGCCTGGGTCTCCATAGAGGTGAGGTGTGACCCGTTGTAGGTAAGCCCCCCCCCCCCCCAACCGCCCAGCCTACCCCTCTCCCTTCCTCTTCCTCCTTGCAGGTCACTGTCGCCACCTGCGACCTTCCAGGAAGGAATTATCGCCTCAAATTGTCATTGTCCTTTCGTCGCCTTGCAGATGGGTAAAAGAAGAAGCGTTTTTATTGAATAGAAGGGTAATAAAGATGTGTGATAAGGGTATGCGCAGCTAGGAACAAAAATGGAAATGCACATTACCCTGGGCATGTAACTGTTGCGGGCATGACTCACCATGTACTCCTCCTCTCCCCTGTGCCCTCTGCACCTCCGCCCACCGCCCACCGCCCACCGGCCGCCAGGTGGGAGTTGCCATTTAAGGCTCACTCGGACAAAGGAAACATATGGCGACGCCTTGCTTTTCAGGAATTTGGTTGTGGTTTGAATTGCCTTCTGCCCTGATCAGCGGTCCCCTTTTTGTTTGTTTCGAAAAGAACGACTCCAGAATGGCAGCTGATTGTTAGCCGGGCTTGTATCTGCTTGTTTGACGTTGCGTTGTGCCGATTCCGCGCCGCAGTGCTATAAAATAACACGTAGGATAACACATCAATCCCGGTGTTTTTGTATTCCATGGAGTCGTGTTGTCGGTCGTCGGAAACACTGCGTGGCGTTGTACTGTTTGGGGTCAGTTGTGCGGTTCATGGCCAGGGGTCAGGCGCGGGCGGGGGTCATGCAGACACTCCTCGGCAGTTTTATTCGTTAACAATGGAACTGCCACGGGGATTCAAGAAGAAATAAAGATTTTTTATCGTTTATTCTTGTCCTCGCAAATAAATAAAGACAAGTAAAATGATTCTGAGGAAGGTAGGCTTGGCAAAAAATAAATAAATGAAAACATAAAAAAGTAAAAAATAAAGAAAAATAAAAGTAAATAAACGAAAAACTGCAGATTTTAAGTTGCCATTTTTTGCAACACTATACATGCAAGCTCCGTCCGTCCAGATTCCTCTTTTGTGCGCAATAGATATATCAATATTTGCGGTAATGAGTCACCTCCCACTAATCGACGGTGTTCATGAGTAAAGGGACGGGGATGTCGACTCAAGGGCGGGACAAGGAGAAGAGGAGAGAAGAGAAGAAGGGAAGAGGAGAGAGAAGAGAGATGAGAGGGGAGGGGAAGGGAGAAATGAGAGGGGAGGGGAGAGATGAGAGGGGAGAGAGTGGAGAAGAAAGAATATAAAAAAGAGAAGAAAGAGATGAGAGGGGAGGGAAAAGATGAGAGGAGAGAGAGGGGAGAGTGGAGAGATGAGAGAGAGATGAGAGGAGAGAGAGTGGAGAGATGAGAGAGGTGAGAAGAGAGAGAGATGAGAAGAAAGAGAGATGAGAAGAGAAAGAGATGAGAAGAGGAAGGGGAGAAGCGAGAAGAGAGAAGAGAAAGGAAGAAGGAGAAGAGAAGAGGGGAAGAGGAAAAGGCAAAATGAGAAGAGCCGAACTGAAAGGGAAGATAGGGGGGGGGGGGAAGTATGAATCACCCAGTGTGACCCCGCTGTAGGCTGGTTCGTGTCGGTCCGCGTGAGAGCTTTGTCACGGTGAGGTCGCGGTCAAGGTCTATACTCACACCGGCGGGCCTGGGCTGAGCATCGCAACTGATTGTTCCTTTGGAGATATAACCGGTTGGATTTTTTGTCGTGCTATCATTTGTTGTTGTTGTTGTTATTATTATTATTATTATATTATTATTATTATTATTATTATTATTATTATTATTATTATTATTATTATTATTATTAGTTATTACTAATTATGTGTTATTATTATGTTATCATTATGTTATTCTTATTACCGCGCGCGTAGTCGAGGTCGGGTAAAGATGTGCATTTTGGGCAGTTGGGTTGGCGCAACGGCCGTAAATTGCGGATATTCTTGAAGTTCGTTTTTTATGAGGTCGGGACCGCGGCATTTTTGTTTTGTTTATGTACTCTGGAAAGCGGGCAATTTGAATGAATAAGCACATCGCATTAAAATTCCCCAGAAATTGTTGCATTCAGGTTGATTCACAATGCATGAGTCAGCCGTCGAAATATGCCGTAATGGGCCCGAACATTAACCAGCGGTGATAAAAATGTCGAGTAAATTTTACTGAAAGGTCTTTGCGAACAATAGTTGCATCCGATGAACATGTTATGATGTTACCTGCCCAGAAATCGTAGTTTTTGATAAGTTGGAGCTTTTAAACCTTTTTAGAAGTTTATTAGTAAAATAAATGCCACTTCCGAATCAATACCATTGTTATAGTTGGTCAGGAGTAAACAAAAGCACTGTAAAATTAGTAGATCGCATAAACTGTCATTAGATATCAGCAGTGATATCTGGCTCCGGTTAAGATTCTCCAAACTTCCAGTACCTCAGTATATGAAAACAATCACATACATCATTGCCTCCTATTCACCCGGCCTGTTACAATGTCTCCAACATATCTTACCACTCATCACAATTATCTATTTTTTCACCCTCTTATCTCCTCCCCCTAACCCCCCCCCCCCCGTCTTTCCTCTTGCCATTGCAGAGTTGTGTTTCCTCCTCCTAACCCCCCCCCCACCCGTCTTTCCACTTGCCATGTTCGCCCTCTTATCTCCTCCCCCTAACCCCCCCCGTCTTTCCACTTGCCATGTTCGCCCTCTTATCTCCCCCCCTAACACCCCGCCCCCCCGTCTTTCCACTTGCCATGTTCACCCTCTTATCTCCTCCCCTAACCCCCCCCCCCGTCTTTCCACTTGCCATGTTCACCCTCTTATCTCCTCCCCCTACCCCCCCCCCCCCGTCTTTCCACTTGCCATGTTACCCTATCTTCCTCCCCCTAACCCCCCCCCCCACCACCACCCGTCTTTCCACTTGCCATGTTCACCCTCTGATCTCCTCCCCCCTACCCCCCCCGTCTTTCCACTTGCCATGTCACCCTCTGATCTCCTCCCCCCTAACCCCCCCCCCCGTTCACCCTCTGATCTCCTCCCCCCTAACCCCCCCCGTCTTTCCACTTGCCATGTTCACCCTCTGATCTCCTCCCCCCTAACCCCCCCCCCGTCTTTCCACTTTGCCATGTTCACCCTCTGATCTCCTCCCCCTAACCCCCCCCCGTCTTTCCACTTGCCATGTTCACCCTCTGATCTCCTCCCCCCTAACCCCCCCCCGTCTTTCCACTTGCCATGTTTCACCCTCTGATCTCCTCCCCCCTAACCCCCCCCCCGTCTTTCCACTTGCCATGTTCACCCTCTGATCTCCTCCCCCCTAACCCCCCCCCGTCTTTCCACTTGCCATGTTCACCCTCTGATCTCCTCCCCCCCCCCCCCCCGTCTTTCCAATGTTCACCCCCTCCTCCCCCCTAACCCCCCCCCCCCGTCTTTCCACTTGCCATGTTCACCCTCTGATCTCCTCCCCCCTAACCCCCCCCCCGTCTTTCCAATTGCCATGTTCACCCTCTGATCTCCTCCCCCCCTAACACCCCCGCTCTCTCCTCTCGCCATTGCAGAGTTGTGTTTCCTCCGGCTGGTGCTGCTGGA
>NW_020868549.1:395082-410082 GCF_003789085.1 Penaeus vannamei
ACATGAGTTTCTCTCACTGCAGCTCTCCATCCAAAATGTACAAACACAAAGTTTACAATTTCCCTGCTTTTCTTCCTAGCTTTGTACAAGAGGGCGAGTCCACATCTTCAAATGGCTGGAAATGACAGCGGCAAAGGAGGACAAGAAGAGAGGTGTATTATCCGAAGCCGAATTCCGAAAACTAAGGAAGCCTTCGTCTGCTACAGATTTCAGGTAAGAGGCATAAAAATGGGTTGTGGGGGCAGTGCTGTTTTTTTATTCTCTCTCTTTTTGTTATTTTGTTTTTATGCAATGATTTTTATATCATTTTGATTTTCCCCCGTTCTTTCTTTCACCAGTTATATTTATTATGATTTTTTTTTGGTGTACTTTATTTTATTTTTGTTTTGTTTTCTATTATATATATTTGAGGGAAGGGGTCAGTAAATTTTGTTTGATTTATACTAATGTTATATTACAGGGATATATATATTACTACTGCATTTTAAAGAATTGATAAAGTTGGTGACATAGAAAAAGAATATTAACTTCCTAGAAAAACAACTAAATTTTAAAGAAGAATAATTCTTCAATATAAGTCTTGTTTTCATATTACACAGAATCAAAAGTTTGAAAATGCAGGGCTTTTTATATAATATTAAATTGATATTATGAGTTTAAATGTCAGGTTATATTAAGACAATTAAACTACTTTTATACAGGTATTGTATCTTATATAGATTTTGATTACTTTTTCCCTGTGGGTAAAAGCTTTTCAACTATGATGTCTATTGTTTATAAATCTAATGGATATCCAGGCCAATAAATAATTTGTGTAATTATCTAAACTGTAAACTTAATATCCTAGGTTTTAGTAGCTTTTCTGATTCATAAGAGCACAGTAGTTTGCTACATAAAGATTATTAATACCCCAGCTTCCCTTTTTTATATTAATTGCATATTAATGTAATGTTATGATTTTGTCTGTGCTGTGTAGTGTTGTGTGAGAGTCCTTCCTTTAGCTAACACACGTTTTTTATATGACTGACATACTAGATTTTTGTTCCTTTGTGTAAATGATTAAAAATCCCATCAGCCTCTTCAGTAATATCTGTGTTGTGTTTTTATTATAGGTATTTTTTTGTTATAGATATAGTGAGTGTATTTGATTCTTTTCCTTTTTTTTCTGTGTTACTTGTACTGTTTGCCTGTGATGTAAGCTTAGTAAATTCTTAAGGAGCTTAAGATACTAGCTGCAGAAATAGACACCAACTATGCCTCAATTTTAGGGAAGTTGAGCACACTCCGTCAGAGGTCGTCAAGGAAAGTTTAGATGGTCTGGGGTCCACTCACGGCAACAGTGGGTGGTCGCTAAGTCTTCAGCGTAGTGTGGGGGCCATGGTAGTTGTAGTTCTTATTGCTTATGTAAGTGGTGAGGCATGTTAGTGTGTATTTATTCATGTGTGTGCTGCTAACCATCTAAACTTCATTAACAACTAATCCTGCTGAGGCTTCTTCTTGAACAGCAACCAAGGAAGGAAGGGGGATTAAGATTAAATACAGTTAGCTAGGGAGATTATTGCGTTGGGTCTCAACAGTTAACTTGTAAATAACTATATGTCTTATCAGTGGCTGATTGTCTGATTGCTGTATGCCTCTTAAGAGCGCTGTTTTCAGATGACACATAAATGTCCTGACTGATTTATAACCCAGTCTTTTTTTCTCACTGATAAGACTGCCTCTGCAGTGTTTGGCTTGTACAACATTTGTAATAAGTGATTATAAGAAGATGAATTGATATTCCTGCAACATTGCAGTATATGTAAAACAGGCACTTTGTTGCATAAAGGCTAGATAACCAGTCCCTCCCTTAGTGGGTTGTTACTGGTATGGGTGTAAGAGTTTTAGGTCACCTATAATGGAAATTCAACAAGTTAGGGATGGAAGAGTAATATTTGTGAGGTTAGAATATTGGTCCTTGCAATCTATGTTAGGTTTGGTGCATGAATTTTTTTTCCCTGTTTAAGGGAGTGCATATTGTTTGAGATTGATTATACAGTCCTTTTTGTATCCATCTTCTTAAACTTACTTATATTTAGTTACTTATTGATTTATTCATATTTTAGTCATAAGTTGGATTAGGCCAATAGTTCACATCGGCTGAACGTCTTTTGGTAGCTATCAACCAGTGTTAGAGAGAAACCATAAAGTAGAATTCTAAAGATTTAGAACTTATTCTGAATAATGACTTGTGGTTGCTGTTGTTCTCCTCCGGTTCTAGAGCTAGATGGCACGACTAATACCTGATGACTGAACATTCTGACTCCTCTTCACATTTCAGTTTGCTACACATACATATACATGCATATCTTTGCTTTTACATCCCCATGCACAGTTGTATTTATCAGTTATAATCTGTATAACTGCTCGTTAGCTGTATAAGAATTGTCAGAGGAACTGTTTATGTTTCTAAGGCATTTCTGTCTCTACATCTTTTATCATTTTAATGCAGTTTCCTTTGCTGGTGAAGTAATGGAGGTCCTGCTTAATGCTAGAATGATTTCTTGTCTTTTGAAATAAATGTATTTCTGCTTAATATATGTCAGCAAGATGATGTAATATGATGATGATGATTGTTTTAAAAAGTGTCTATGAATTAACATATATATGAATTGACAAAGTCATGTGCATTTCTTCCTTAAATGCAAAGTTCAAGGTCATATTTTGCTTTAATATTACCCCTCAAATATCAACTAAAGTAATTTGAAATGTTTTTTTATTGCTCCCAAAGGCATTGCTGTGTAGCTGCCTATCTGTCCACAATAGGGCTTACTGTTTAGTGTTCAAAACAGAAATGATATTCACAAATGCACACACATGCAATCAAAAGACAACACAACATACATACTGTTCTTATTTTTAAGTCCTTGTAGTTTTATTGATTTGCAGTTTCATTGTAACCTAATAAATTAGGATGCATATCTATGGACATGCAGATAGGTTGTTTTTATAAATGAAAGGATTCTTTTCAGAAATATAATCTGTTATAAATCACTCACATTTTTCCTTCAAGAGCTTTACAGCCAGAGTATGGCTTAATGCTATTTTTATATATCTGTGTACTTTTTAGTTAGTGAGGTCTAGAAAATGAGTAATGGTTTAGTATTCATCGTGCCATCAGCTATTGTGTGGGGTTCAATATATCTAGTAGCATGTTTGATGATGTTCATTGTCACTATCTTTTGCAGATTTGTCAATGGGTTCTTTGACCCACGCCACAAGCGCAGTACGATGGATAGTGGGTACAGCACAAGTGAGAATGGTGACCAGAGATGGTCACAGGAGAGTCAGGAGGTTTGTGGTCTTGCTGAGATTGTTCCGTGTAAATGGCATTGGTTACTGATTGATTGAGCAGTGCATTAAAGGAAAGGCAAGAATATAAGAATAATTGTTATGTGTAATTAGTAAGCATTCTTTAGTAGTGGTAGAAGTTTAGCATAATACTTTCCCCCCTTCCCCCCATTTTAGAGCCTAGAGTATGAAGATTCACGAAAGCTAGCGGTAATGGCTGCCACCTGTACAAAAGAGCAAAGGCAGGAGAGGGGCAGGAGTGGCCCTCCATCCCGATCAGTCAATGGATTACCTAATGGGGGCATGAACACTGGGGTTAATGGGTCGCAGGGAATGAATGGCTCAGGTTATGGGGCACAACACAGCACAGACCATCCTACAAGTGGCTTGTCAACACCAAGTACACTAAGTCCTGGTGATGGATTCAATTTAGAAGATGAATTCAACAAGGTAATGGAGGTGAATGTGGACAAAGTGGTGCTTTAAACCAGTGTGTGTTTTGCTTTGATTTGATTTTGTTTTTATTGTTGTGCTATATTTTGTGGTATTCCATTGCAAACAATGAATTATAGATTGACTGTTGTATTAGATGTGTCAGATCTTTTATGATCTTTTACAGGCATTGAAACTGAAACAGGACTATGAAAATGTTTATGGCAGTGATCATTCCCCTGTGAAAGAAAGGTAAGTGTGATTGAAGCATATGTAAAAGATGTGCCATTGTGGTCCTTAGCATGTCTACTTCTGAGATTCCTTTACTGAGAAGATAAAGGGTCTAGGGTAGTCACACAACCTAAGGTTCACTCATGGAATTCTTTTCACAGTTGCTTTCTTTGCTCTCTTGTGTTAATTGACTTCATTGATCATTGGATTAATAGGGAAGTGCTGATTTAGGTTAGGGGCAGTTCACTAACAACCATAATATGGCTTTCTCTTGCTGGCTCTGAACTTATCTTGCTTGTGTGGGCTAACTAATAACAAATCATGTTTGAAATGGAAATGTGCAGTAGTTAAGGTGTGACTGTGTGTACCTGGACTGAGTAATAGCATGAGATATATTTTTTGTTAGAAATCATCACCGATTGTCTTGGTTATTATTAAGTATGTAAAGATTTAAACTTAAGATCTGGTGGAAGATTTCCTTTCCAACTAGACATTGAGGTAGGTTTATTCACGCTGTTATTTGCTGTGACTCGTGAGTGTGAATGAGTTGTCTGAGAATTTCTTCAAATCATTATATTTTCATTATTTATATAGAAACCAAGTCCTTGAATGGCGCTGCATGAATGTAGACACCCAATTACTTATTTCCCTTTTACTGGACATCCTCGTTATGTCTTCCACAATTCTTTCCTGAAAGTTTTTGTAATATTTTAGACATAATATTTATATGAATTCAAAAGTATATCGAATGCCAAATACACGTTTCATAGTTTGTTTACTATGCAGAAAGACCAAAAATCTGCTTGACATGCTGAAATGTTTCGGTTTGAACTGTTAATATTTTCGATCATAAAACGTGTCAGATAAAAGAAAAATGCTTCTGTATTTTAGTTTCAGGCAATGCAGAAGAGGCTGGTATACCTTTGGATAGAGATATTTTTGTTTGAGAAGACTGTACAAACCTGCATAATCTTCTGTAACTGTAGACATGCATGAATACTTATTACCTTCTATGTCCTGTCTGCATGAACGTTTAAAGTCTTCAGAGTAATAAGAGTCCTGTAAAGATCCTTCTTGATCTCTTTCTATTTCTCATTGCCCTGAATGTTCCCAATCAGCACATTACTTTGGAAATGAATAGCAAAACAGTTCCCTCATGTTATTCATAGTGTTGATGTTAATATTCCTTGTTTTAAACTGATCATTAAATATATATGATTTTTATTTCCTTCTTTTGACGACATAATGCTTCATTAATTGGAATAGGTTTTAAAACATATCCTTTTTTTTATTACGTGCTTCAGATTATTTTTGACTGTTGTTTTTATTTTATTATTTTTTAGATATTTTGATGTTTACACCCTAGATAAAACCCATTTATCAGATATTCATTCATAACAATGGAAAGGTTGAGAGTGAGTGCGCATGTGTGCATGCTGATTGTGTGGCAATCGATTGTGTTTCAGCAACTCTGGTGCTATTTGGAATGTTGGGAGTGGCAGCCACAGCAGCAGCAGCAACAGCAGCAACAGCAACCACAGCAGCAACACCAACGGGGGCATCACCCTTCGTCACCCACCAGAGCCCCCCCATCCCCTTAACCCTGATCCTGGAGGGGGTTATATCCCCTCCCTTCACCCCCCCTTCCACACACCCCACGCCCACATCCCCACCTACAGGTTGGTGTCCCAGCCTAGCTTCTCTCCTCCTCCTTGGGATTCCTTTTATACATGTTTGTTTTTCACATGTTATAAAGTCCAGAGACAGAGACAGAGAGAGAGAGAGGAAGAACACAGTATTCTCAATATAGTATTTTTTTCTGTATTTTATATTTAAACTTAATATGTAGATAAGGGTTCTTCCTCTCACTCCAAAACCTTTGGATCCATATCTGCTTGAGCAGCTGGTTGAGGGTAAGGCTGTATTAACATACTCTTAACCAATAGCAAGCTACTTTAGGCTTAGCTTACATGGCTAAGAAATAGAAAGGACAATATTGAGAGGATATGCCATGATCTCTTTTTTTTCAACAAGTTTTTATTTTTGGCTTAAAAAGTATATCATACATCCTGCTGTCAGTATTAATTATTTTCATAGATCATTTCATTATCTAAACACCTTTTATATGCCTTTTAGCATTTGCACATTGTATTCATGAAAGTTATTATATTTGGTCAATGCACATTTCAGAAATGTGATTCATTGGTAGTAGTAGTGGTGCTCTGAGTACTAGTAGAATAGTTCAAGTGTAGAGGATACAGTGGGTGTTTTAGATTTCTCTGATGTTTTGCCTCTAAATAGGGGATTGCACTTCTTGGGAGATTGTACGAAAGAGACATTTAGCAGATGAATTTACATTGAAAAATACACTAGGAAGATGTATAATTTCTCTTTCTAAGGCGTAGGATTTGTAAGCTTTGGTTAGATCAAATTGCATGATGGATTATGGCAAGGATTGTATGTGATTTTAAAACATGATGCTAAAATAAGGTTAATATTTGCATGTTAGAGATAAAGAATTTATGTAAGTACAGATGGAATATTTAATACATTATTGCAAGGGGAATTTTAAAGAAGGTAGTATATGTATGTTAGTTTAGGTGGGGTGTTTATTTTGGCTCTGACATTGGGAGGAAGGAGGAAGAATAAATATGGTTGCATGACTTTCTGTGATTTATTGGAGTAAGAAGGGAAATAGTGGATAAGAGACTGTTCTATAGGTGTTTTTTTTTAACTTGTGATAGCATCAGTATTGTCTTGGTCATAATAATTGTTATTGGCATTGTTGGTGTCATCATGGTCATGGTTATTGGCATTGTCATCGTTTTCGTCATCGTCGTTGTCATCGTCACCATCAGTCATCATTCATCATTCATCATTCATCATTTATCATTCATTAATCATTAGTCATTAGTCATCAATCATCTGATATCATCAATCATAACAATTATGCTCATCACTACCACTCCACATCCCTTATCACTTATTATCAACATCATCTTTACCCTCACTATCATAGTCTTTGCCCATTAGCAGATTTGTTGATAATAGGAAATGGTCAGAGGAAGCCAGAAGTGAAAGGGTGGACTGTCCTGAATGAATTATTGCATAGTCAGTCATTAGCATTTTGCTATGGTATTTGAAACTCGCAGTACTGGTAGATTTGGATTATCCAAACGCTCTCTCTAGCAACTGCAAGTATTTGGAAGAGGATATGTTGATAATATTTATGACTTTTATTGCAGGTATATTTTTTATGAGAGAGAGAAAGAAAAAATGTTCTTGTACCCTATCCCCAGAGAATATGTGGAAGCTAAATTGCAAAAACGAGCGATGGAAAACAACAATATCTACAGACGGCAGGGATCAGAAGGGAATTCCCCCACAGCAGAAAATGGAACACACAGATCAGTTGAAAATATTTCCCACCGGAGCGAGATGGCGTCCTATCCTAGACCAAATCCTATGGGGGCGTCCAAACCTCCTTGTAATGGGGTATGTAACATGTATTGTCTTTGCCCATATATTTTGTTTGTCTTTAGTTGATATTTGAATTTTGTAAAAAAAAGTAATCAGGATGTAAGTCTGTCAATTAATTTTTTTTACACTGTTAGGTTAGCACAGTATATTAATTTTGATGGTTATGTAATATTATTTGCACAAGTAAGTTGGATCCACTTTTAGAGGGCAGTATGATATAAGCATCTCAATGTTTCACCATTGTCATTAGTATATTTTGCACAGTACAGATTATACTAGCTGATACTAATTAACAACATGGCATAAAAACAAGAATACATTCTGTGTAGAGCATGTGTTCCCAGTATTTTTTTTTTTTTTTTCAACAGGAAAACCTGTTTGTTACTCCTCTAAGACCTGAAGTAGAATCTGTTGATTGCGAATCCTGATTTATTTTTCTTCCATACTAGTTGTAATTGTTTTTCTTTTGTGAATGGAATTGATGTGTCCTCTAATTGTGTTTTTATAGTTAATCTGCATGGAAAATAAAAGACAGCAACAATGCATCTTGAATCATGGTATTGTCCTTTGATATTGCATTATGAATGAATTATTAAAATGCATCATATTATAAAAATTACATAACATTAGAGAAGTTAGATACATGTTTGCACTCTTGTGTTTTCACCATAGGCTGTAAAAGCAGCATTGAATGGTAATAAACAATTTGACTGAAGCACATATCCTACATGTCAAGACCTCAATGGAAAGGTTTTACAATTCTTCCCTGAATGCAAATTCTATAAATGTTGCTCTCTTAAGGAATGTGAAAGTATGAAATCTTTTATTTCTTTATGTAGCATAGCAAAATATTTGTTTTTAAAAGCTTCTTAAAGTGATAGCTAGAAAGGTGTAGATCCAAGGACCAAAATGGAAGTCTAGTTTGGGTCTCTATCTACTTGACCCCCCGCACACACAGAAAGGGTGTGATGTTATAAAATGCTTCAGTAAGTAATGTGCTTGCAGCTTGATGGGTATTCACAAAGGTTGCCAAGCCAACCGCGACCGCAAGACCTTAGTCGGGAGGATATGACACGTGCCGATGTCAAGAACATTCAGAAGGAAGCAGTGTTGTCTTATGTTAAGGTGAGGTTCTTTATCCTCAACTTTTGGTTTGGTTGGAGGAGGATGTTTTGGATTTGAAATATCATTATATGTTTATTTCTTTTACATTTTTCTTTCTTTCTATTTTTCTTTCTATGTTTTCTTAATAATGTTTTGTGGGATAATGAGTGTAGAGTGTGAAGAATTGGGTTTACTTTTTTTCTCTTTTTTTCCTTCCATTCCTTGGAGAAAATATTGGAGTTGTAGATGATAGTCAATACAAAATTGGAAAGATCTTTGAAAATGCATTTTTACTGAAGTGGAGATTGGCTTTCTAAAATGTTTCTTTAGATCTAAAATATTGGTGATTGTCTTCATATGTGTAAGACTTTTTAAGATTTTAAAATGTATTTAGAGGGAAATAGAGAAAAAACATGAGGCTCAGAGGACACCACGGCCAAAACGCATCAGTCGAGGAATAGCAACACGGACTGATGTCAAGAATTTACAAAAGGAAGCCGTGTTGTTATATATAAAGGTGAGGCCGATGGCCTTTGGAATGCTTGGAAAAAAGCGAGAACCAAGTGCATTTACCTCTTAGCTTTGTTGCTTCAGTTACAGAGGAAGACCAACTTCTGCTAATATATGGGACTTGTTGCCTTTGTGACTCAGTTCATGGGATATGTTTGATAATATTGATATTTGGACCCCATTTTTAATCATTCAGGTTGTTGATTATTGGTTAATTCATAAAGCATAATTGGCATCCTTTTAATTCTCTCTCTTTTTATCAGAATAAACTCAATATCACAATTAATTTGTATCATTTAGAAAATTATAGTTTGTGAATAGAAAATTAACCATACTGTACATGAAGATAGGTTGATGTCCATGATTATGTTACACATAGTATTTGTTCAAAAGCAGTAAAACAAGTGGTTATCAATTATATTACTTGACCAGTAAAAATGTATGACTGAATTTAGTGTTACGTAGTATTTCCATTTAGGTTTATCAGAGATCTGTTAAGGGGATGCCATTTGAAATGCAATAGAAATATCCTTGTTAACTATATTGTAGTTATTGATAGCCAACATATAGGCAAGAGATAGAGAAGAGCTTAGAGAGGCAGTCAGAGTAAAAAGTGGAGATTGGTCATCAGAATCTGTTCGTCCATATTTTTTATTTTTTATTTTTATTTTGTAAATAGTAATTACTCAATGTGGAATTTGCACAGATATGTAGATACACTAGTGTTGTACTGTGCTGTGGATTGTCAAGGTACTTAGACCGGTACTACTCCTACTTGGCATCGGAAGCATGTCTGACGGTTGCTTTGCAAAGTGACGGTTTGCGCCTCTCTAACTGTCGGCAAGTTACTCAAAACAGGATTGCGTGTCTTGTATGGGAAGAGGAAAAATTCTGAAGATGGTAGATGGTGGAGACAAAGTTACTTTTTTTATTGTGGAGTTTGTCAATGGTTTGTATCAATTCTATAATGTATAGTGTTTCCTAAGGAATGCTTTTTGTAGATGTTTGCATTCCATCAGTATTAGATATAGGAGAATGATATGCAACAGGATGTTGCAGGCATGAATTGCATGGATTCAGAATGATAAAGAAAATCCTTGTAGTTGGATAGAAAATTTGTATGTATCTCAAAGCGTGTAATTTGAAGTGTGGTACACATAAAATTTTCTTTTAATTCATATGCACCTTTATTTGCATAACCTTTTCATGTAAGTATTTTATATAAGTTTTGATATATCGCAAGTGCATGCCGGGGAGATTGTAGTTTTATTACTCATTTTTTGTTTCCTATCTTTTCCAGTCTCGTGTTAGCCCTAGCAAGGGTTCAGCCTCCAACTCCCCTGACGTAAGCTTTGACTCTGGGGACGGGCCTTCGTATCCCCAAGTCTCCTCCAACTCCTCACACCTACAACACAATGTGCCACATGCCACCAGCTTCTCATCTAGTCCATACACCAGCCAAAATGTTAGTTACCCCATAAGTGCTCCTCAAGCCTCTAGTACACCATTCACAAGCAGTAATAATATGGCCAACCCATATCCCAGTGCAACCCACCAGAGTACTTCCCAGCCCAGCACCCCACATGCGAGTACGTATGCAAGCAGGGGCAGTAATGGCTCGTTGCCCAAGACACCAAGCACAGTCAAGGCTCGAAAGAGGAGTGGAGGCGGCAGGCCCTTTGATCCTGATGCGTCTCCTGCTCATCTGAACTTCACCTACAGACGGGAGATGGAGAAACAGCAGCATGAGAAGCAGTTGATAGAAAATTTAAGAAATGTAGGTTTTGAGTTGTTCTAAATGTGCATCTGATCCAAAATTTGAAGATAAACCAAAAGAAAAGCCAGGAAAATATAGCAGATCAAGTAAAAAGTAAATGTACTATATCAGGTGACATGAATCACATTTTAGAGTTAATTAACAGGGAAATCATTTGTGCTCTACAGATAATTGAAAGCAGATTAAAGGTGTCTTTGCCAGCTGACCTCTCTGCTGCCTTGATGGATGGTGTTGTGCTCTGCCACCTAGCAAACCATGTCCGCCCGAGATCTGTTTCTTCTATCCATGTTCCGTCTCCGGCGGTGGTAAGGCTAAGCAATGACTGAAGTTTTAATTTTTTTCTTTTTTCTTTTTTAATTCTAACTGTGGTATAGTTTTAAGAATTGGATGATTTGCATTATTTTATCAATATGTATATGTATATGTTTTCACCAGTATATTTTATTCTCCATTTCAGCCAAAATTGACAATAGCTAAATGTAGGTTGAATGTTGAAAACTTCCTTGAAGCTTGCCGGAAAATCGGAGTAGAAGATGTAAGTATCATTTGTGCCTCATCTGTAATTGTTTCGTTATTTTTTTCCTTCTTTTTTTTTCATCTGTATTTTTTTATATTCCCTTTTTTTCTTCCCCTTTATTGTGTGTGTTTTTTTTTTTTTACCTTTTAGTTGCAGTGTGTACAGCATATGTTTCTAGGAGAAGTATTGAAGGTAAAGGATCTAGAAAAAGATGGTAAAAGTTGGCCATATAATAGTGATTATGTTGAAAGATTATATATAGAATTGTAATAAATATAAGTAAGAATATTATGGGACCTTAACAAAAATAAGACTGTCTATGCATACAGTATATGATAAGGAAAAGAAAAATCATGGTGGAGTTATGAAATTAAAGTAGGGAACTTGAGCATAACATTTTTTTTTTTTCACTTTGAAGCTAGTTTTGTATCTTTCATGATAGATATTTCTATGTTGTAAAACTATTTGAGGCAGAGTGTGAAGGTTATTAAACATGAATTATAAGATGATTTTTATACAGCTGATATTAACTGAATAAAAGGTGTATGTTATAGAAGTTATGTTAGCAGTTTGTGTATCAATAGATAAAAGATCTTTCCCTTAAAGATTTCTTGAGATATATTTTGTCATAGTAGTATTAGCATCAATTAATGAGGAACCTATTTCGTAATAAACATTTCTTTTGTTACAAAGAATGTACATTTTGATAATGAAATGCACATAAATGTTCTAGTCTTTTACTTAAAAGCTGAGTGTGACAGAGGAAAAGATTGTTCAGATCATGATTTTAGGGTTTTTGTTTTAAAGAATCATATTACATATAGGAATTAGTTCCATTTTCTGAAATGTGCATCTGTTTGATTTTGTTGAATACTGTACAAAATTTTATTTATGTATATGCATGTAAGATGTGTATGGAATATATGTTATTATTTACCTGAATGTATATTTGTAAACATTATACAAATTTATGGTAAGTGTATGCATTTACCCAAAGGACTATACAAATGCACAAACACTGAAACATGACTAGGCTGTGGAACTATCACTTTTTGGTGTCTTGTACATATTGGTTTCCTGACTTCTCCTTGAAGTGTAGGCTGCACAGTTCTGTGTTTTATTTTTATTGTTTGCTTTTTGCTTTATTTTGCTGGCTTTTCTTGTTTTCTGTTTATATTTTTTTTTGTTTTAATTTATTTTATTTTGTTTTTTATTTTGCTTTGTTTCTTTTTTCTTTTCATTTCTTTTCTTTAAGGTGTATTTATCAAGACTATTGTAAATAGCTTTAATTGAGGCCTAGATATTACAGTACACAAGGTTGGTTAGGTGAGATACGCAGCATTTTTCACTTTTGTATTATATCACCTTATCCATTGATGTTAAAGCACCAGTACGGGACTCAGATTGGTGTCATGCCCTACCTTTCATTTATTTTCTTACTTAAAAAAAGGTTAAATAAAGAAGAGAAGAAGAAAAAAAATTTGGAAAGAAATTACCTGTCTTTATCTCTTAAGAACTTTATAGATCTACTAACCATGGGTGGGAGTAGAGGTTCTGTGCTTTGGAAAAAAGAAAAAGCTTCCGATTTGGAGTAGGGCACATGTGTAGTGTTTGATTCCTAGGATTGTTTTATTTTGTTTTTGTTCTTTTTTTAAAGGCTAGTGCATGGCAGTTTGGATGTCTACTTATGGACAAGCTTCTTATTTCTGTTTTTCCCTTTTCAGTTTTTCTTTTGATTTTCTGTTTGGGGGAAGGGGGGAAATAACTGCTAGGAATGTACATAGATTGAAGCTTAAAAAAAAAAAATGCTGAGAATGAAACAGGTTATAAGGGGTTACCCAGCATGGCACTCAAGCATCTCACAATGGCAGGCTATTCTTTTAAAGGTGAATGTAAGCTTCATCTTCAAAACACCATTGTTTTTTTTTTAAATATCTCACTGCTGGGAGGAAGGTTTCTTGGTTTTTGTCACTTTCTGCATGCACTCAAGTGGAGGGTTGGGATAACTACTTCAATAACACTTATCAGAGCATGAAATAGTGGAGAGTGGGACTAATACTGTATAAAAGATGAAGATAAATAAATTATTCTTTAGTTTATGGCTTTCTTTGGTGCCTGGGATATTTCTGTAGAGGTGAGAGGCCCCCCACTTGAGCTTGTGTTGCAAAGGATTTCCCCCTCCGTCTCACTTCGGCGTTGGTGTCTCTTTACAGGCGCGCGTGTGTGCATGCGACGATATCGTAACCCATTTTGACCCTGAGCGTGTGCTAACAACTGTCCGCTCCTTTGTCAACCCCTCTGAGTCCCTGTCATTAACCAAGTATAATGGCATGGTTGTGGATCAGCCTGATCCTCATGCCCCTCCTGTGGCCATCCTTGAGGAATCCCTGACCTCTCAAGGGGACAGCGAGACTACAGTGCATTCACAGCCGTACCAGGCAGCCGACCAGCGTTTCTTGTCCAATGCGCTGCTGTGTATTTTCCTATCCACTCTTGTGTTACTGTATTTGTATCCTCCTCCAGATGATTAGAGCCACAGTCTTCCCATACATGAAAGAAATGAGAAAAGAAAGTAAAAGTAATCATTCATTAACTTTTTTATATATATATTTTTTTCTATTCATGGTACTGTATTGCATAGGCCTTGCTTTATTTCAGTTGCTTATATGGATTAAGAAACATTGAATTTGAACAAGTATTGTTAAGGAAAAAGGACATTGTCTCCCCATCTCTGGCTAAATTACTTTTAACTGTGCATGAAAATTGCAGTTATCTGTTTAATTTTACAAGACTGTTTTTGGCAGAGATTGGTGATATTCTGTTATTTTACAGCATGGATACCCTTTATTCTGCTCTGCTCTTGCCTGTTTGATATCTGAAATGTTATTTGTTTATATGTCTCAGGTTTATTTTGAGAGCATTTGGAGCTTTAGTTTATATATCTACCTCTTATCTTAAATCAGGTTTCCTGATTCTAAGTGAAGTAAAGTAAAGCGTGGGGAATTACATGGATCTTTCTGAAATAAATAATAATGCGCCTCAGCATATAGCATTTCTGTCAAAAAAAGGTTCTGTTTCTACCACATACACTTGGTTCATTAACCTTTGCTTTCCTGTCATACTCTACTTTCTTTTCTATTTTCTTTCTTGTTCTTTGTTTCGGGCTGAGTAGATACTAATGCAGTATCTTGCACCACTCTACTCCTGTATATACATATCCTCAGTGCATTTCCATAGAGCATGTTTGGTATTCGTGAAGTGTAATTCCACTTCAGGTTAACGAAAGTGCTTGTTATCTTTTTGTTAACAAATGTGCTATGTAATTTTTTGATAAGGTAAGTTTGAGTAATCTTTTAATGAGAAGACAGTTCTTCAGATTAGTGGATGGGAAAGGTGTGCACTCAAGAAAATACTGATAAGGAGTAAATGTAAAAATTGATTGACTTCCACACTGAAATATACAGTTATTCATGCTGAGAGATGCACCTCTACTCTTTCTCTTTTATTCTTTTATCCAAATTTCTTTTATTATGCTTTTTTCTGAACCTTTCTTACCCATTTTTTCCTTTGTTTCCTTTTTTTCTCATCTCATGTTGTGTTGGACTGTTTTGTGGTTACT
>NW_020868549.1:412582-422582 GCF_003789085.1 Penaeus vannamei
GTAAATAATTTATTGAATGATAGCAAACTAGAGAAGAAAACCAGAATAACAGGGAAAAGTAGGTAGTTAGTTAGGTGGAGTAATTCTTTCTCATTTGTAACATGTTCTGATTTTTTTTTTTATTGAATCTCTGTTCAGGTAGGTAGTTTGAAATTATAGATCTGAAGAAATTGGATAACATTATTTTCCTTGTATTTCATTTATGAATGTTGTGGTAGGTGGAAAAGATCTGATAAATCATTTTATGAGAGTGATAGATGTAAGAGAAATAATGAATGTGAGAATTGCTTACCTACTGATACTGGAGGCCCTGACAATGTTTTTGTTTACTGATAATTAACCCTTCAGAGATGGGTACAGTTATAGCTTTCATGATGTAATGGCAGACATTACATCATGATGTATAGACACCTCTTGACTTCCAACAGGTGGGCCAGCTGTACACAGCTTAGGCCAAGCCACAAAGTCTAGACTGTTGTGTAATATTAGATCACAAAAAATTTGGGCCCTGTCATCATAGGGTTAAAAAGTATTTACTTCAACATTCCAGCTTTTTATTTGGCTTCTGCTAATATGTGTCATGAAATACAGCTTTGACAAGATATAATATTAAGAATATATAATTGTGGTACATATTTTCTCACCTCCAGTTATGCCAAGTTTACCCCTAGCTGTTAACTTTTTCCAGCAAGGATGAACTTATTGCTTCACACAGTCTATTGCCATTGGGTGTGTTTTATGTGGAAAGTTCTATTGAAGTTTACAGATTGAGAATTAGTAATTTACTGAGAAATAACAGTATACAATTTTACTGTTAGAACTTTTTATTTTTGTTCACTCCGAATGTGAATTGTCCATGGCTGTGTGTATGGGAAGGTATGCATATGTATGTAAGCATTTTAGGCAGTCTACTTATGTGTAAGAGCATATAGGCAGTGCCACATATTTTGTGAAAACAAAATAGAAAATATTTGAAAATTGCAAATATATTTTACAGTAAATTTTATAGCATTGCAAAGCAACTGAAATGAAACAAAAAGGCTTTTCTTTGGATATGGATCTAAACATCCGGCTGGAGACATTTTGCTTTGTTTATGACATTATTGTATTACTTTGTATGATTCTGACATTCCAATATTGTCCAAAATTTAGTAGTAGTAAAAGTGTCCATATTATAGTCATTTAATGATATAAAATCAAGAAATATAGGCCAGTAGGATAGGAAATCCTGGCATTTAAGTTATGTACATTATCAGTTCAAAGAAATGCATTTATTAAAGGTAATGTACTAACATTAAAACTCTAGGATTATGTTAAGTTTATATTAGGAAAACAAATCAAAGTTTCCAACATAGATTGATTGATTTAGTTACAATATTTATAATAGAGGACAGAAAATGAAAACAGGGCTCTTAAAAGAAATAATATTAGAGTTCACTATTTTTGATTGCCTTAAAATGAGTGAATTCAAGATCTTCTGTACCATGATGCAGCAATCCAAAATGCATGCCATCAGCTGTAGAGACTAGTTGCTCTCTCTTCCAGACTAATTCTGTAAACACAAGCTTTTTCATAAATGTGTTTTTATTCCTTGCAATGCACTGTTATGTGTCAAGCTAAGTTCCTCGTACCCCTCCTCCCACCTCCCTTGCCCTTTCACTGTTGGACAGATTTCATGCTGTCCATGGTTTTTAGTCAGTATGAGTGTGCCTAATTGTAAATAAATCCTCTTTTGATATGCTACATAAACATTCTTTCTGACTTAATTGCTTCAGGAACTTTAAATCTGATTGACCCATGATCCATGACACATTTCCATATCAGAATAAAGAAATTTATTACTAATTCTAAATCATATATATAAAGATTGGCATGTATATTTATTAAGTTTATTATAAAAAAAATATGAAAATCAAATTTTTTTGCTTAGTATTTAGTCTTTGGAACAATATAAAACTGAAGGATCTTTGTATCAAATTGAAATTGCCGTATATGCAGCTAAATGATATAAAGAATTTTTCCTGTGATATTATCAGTGTAAACCTTTAGTTATTTATATAGTGTATACTCCTTGTATGAGCCAAGGAAGTCTAGTCCCAGAACATAAATATCCATAAAGGTGCTTAGGATATGAAGCCCACTGTTACCGTCTAAAGACCAAGCACTTCACTTCCACTTGTTAAAACTTATTTCGCCACATTTTGCCTTCCGAGAAAAGAACTTGTGACACTTTCTGTAAGTTGGATTACGAGTGTGTCTTGAAGTGTACTTAGTGGTGATTGTTCTCTCACTATGGATAGAACCTGATTAAAAGTGTGATGAACAGTCTTATGATTGATATTATTTAATGAACTTTATGCAAGGGATGATTTTTCTCTTTTGAATATATATTTGTTTGAAAGCATCTACATAGCATTTGAATGATGATTTTTATAAAAGGATTAAATGCAGCTTAACAAATGCTTATCGTTTCATTGCAATGTTAAGGCACTTGCACTAGTCATAGCTGGCTCAACTGATATATATTATATATGCCTTTGTACTTAATAGGGTTGCTTATTTGCTATGATATGAGATTTCGAGTAATTTTCTTCATGAAAATGTGAAGTGTTGCATTTCAGAAAATATTTCACCAAATGATATTATATTGAATTGAAATATTTCTAAGATACAAATTACTCGAAATTTCATATTCACATTGGCATCCATTATTGACCCAATAGTATTTTTTGTTTAATTTCTAGGTAGCTCACATTTTTGGTAGCAGGTGCAAATTTGGGGTTAAATATTTTTGAAGGCTGATTAAGTCTTACAATGTAACGATTTTAATGGGACAAGTTTTTGTATCTGCTACCAGATGTATGTTTTTCTTTCTTCCGTTTTTTTTAATGGGACACTTTTATCATATTGCTTATTATGAATTCCAAGTATTCATCTCTCATGTTCCAGGTGCACATAATTATGTAGAACTTATATATATATATATACTGCACATGATTTTGAGCTGGAGAGTTGTTAAAAGTGAGACTGATGTGCCTATACAGTCTTTTGATCATAAGATCTGTTTGTAATGGATCTTGATTCAGAATGAATTTCATGGGACAGGAATTTGATAGTCATCATTATCAAAGAAAGTTTGTAATCACCAATATTTAACAAGTGTAATGGACTTTGTGATGTATGAATAATAAAAAATGTGACCAACATGTGTAATTCTAACACCATTAGTATTAAATTCCTAACAGATTAAGTAAGTATTTATTATTCTGAGCAAAATTTTTGTTTTATATTAAAAAAAAATCACTGTGAATTCCTGTAGGTTTAATTCTTTTCAATGGGCTAAGTAAGTTATGAATTAATTAAAGTGCCCCTTTATTTTAAAATTGGTAATATATATATATTTAATATTCTTCATCCCTTCCACAGGACTACACTTGCAGTGCACATGACATTTTGGAAGAGAGAGGGACAGTGCGTGTGGCCATAACTGTCGAGAGATTGCTTCAATTCTACCAGGGACGCCATGCACCCATGTCGCCAAGAAACCAGACCCCAGTATGACAGCCCCTCTCCTGAGCTCCTCTGCAACCCCCAGTATTATCATGTCCTGTCAGACTTGCAGATTGCAGTTTTTTCTGTGTATAAAGTGAAAAGGACAGGATGTAGATAGATTCTTCTTTCTCATTTCCCCTCCATTATGGGGCCAACTCTTTTTCAGAGGATAATATTCCTGCCACATAAAGCATTCTTTTGTTCTTCTGCATATGTCTGTTATATAAGAGACTTGAACAGTTGGCTGCATTCAAGGCTTGTGCAGTTTGCTGTTTTGACAAGAAGGAAAAAAATGTGCTTCCCTTGTACTGTCATTATTCAAGCCAAAGGCAATTTGTTATCATCAGCGAATACTCTGTGCTGTTGTAAATTATTTTTTTTAAAGGAAGAAACTAAGGTTTGTTCTTTTTTTAAGAATTTATTTTTTTTCATAATCATCCATGACCTTTTTTTTGCTCACTTCAAGGTCATCAAATCATTCCTAAGTAAATTTTATACTATAAAGCTATTGTGTGCTTTTAAACTGTTCCTTTAGTCATGTTATATATATATTTTTATCTTTACACAGCTCTCTCAGCATCATACTCATAAGCTGTCTGTTACTGTCAAAAGTACTGAATGAAATTTGCTCACTATTTATGCCATTTTATGTAGAGAGAGAGAGAGAGAGACAGAAAAAGTGTTCAAAAAGTGTCCAATGTGTGGGTTGTGCTAAAATGATGACCTAGTCCATGGTTCTTCAATTTTCATTTCTGTATTTGGAGTTTCCAATTTTTAGCTTGATTTTTAAATGTTTAGGAAAAATATTGCATGTTGTAGTACCCCATTTTTATTTTGGAATTGTTTAGATTTTACTCGGACATTTACTGTCGATGACAATAATATATTGTTTTGATTATCCATCTCTGAAGTTGAAATGGGCATTAATACATTGTTATAAAAATGTTAAAGAATATACAGAAGAAAGACCGATCTTGCCATCATTATATAATTGTTGAAATACTTTATATCACAAGAACTAATTATAACACAAGAACAAAATTGGTTCTCTTTTCATTTTACTGCCCATATAACAAAAGATGAATATGTGCAAAGGTTGGAATAATCTATAAAAATAAAAAAAATATAGACAAATATTTATTCATGTTTATAATATCCATTATATGCTGGATAAAAAGTGCAATATATTTTTACAAAAAGTATGGGTGGGGGGGGAAAGGACACTGGTACTTAAAAAACAAATGTTTCCATTACACCTTTTTCAATGTTTCTGATATTTTTCTCTTTTTTTGTACTATGCCTTTTAGCTTTGCGTGTTCAGCATTTAATTATCATTTTCATGTTGGACAATAGGAATGTATACATCATATATATATATATTTATGGGGGAAAATTCAAACAAGTTTTCATCTTGATTCATTATATTAAAGGTTTCATTCAGCTCAACTTCCATTTACTGTAAAATGTGTAGACGAAGCTGTGTTTGTAGATGAATGTATATAGGAAATAAATATTCAACAAAGAAACCATACTTACAATCTATTTTTATCCTATTTACCAAATGAAAAAAGAGGAAGAGGATGAGGAAAAAATGGTCAATGTTATTCCATCTTTCTACTCTCATACAGGCGCCTCTCTTCTGAATATCGCTCTTTCTACTGGGAATATCAAACCTGTCGAATTGTAAACGGTAGTATGTCCTATTAAAGAAGTAATAAGGAATTATGAAGGGGGAGGTAAGAAGAATGGATTGTTAAAATAATGAATATTCACTAAACTGAAATTCGCACTAAATTGTAAAAAAAGTGTGGGACAAAAAAAAAATTGCAAATGTTGGGAAAAAACATTTTCAAAATAACAATGAAATTTTTTATTGAAGAAAACTCCCCACACTCTTGATACAAGGTTGAACATAATTATGTTTCTATGCTCAGGGAAAATATGCTGGCATGAAAACTTAACTGTTTTCTGTTATGCCTCACAACTGATAGTCATCGAGTTGTGGAGTAAAATGAAGGTGTAAAAGGTAGACATGCATTTTAAAGCGAAGAGGATAGCATATAGTTCAGCTGATTCAGCAGAAGGAAATTGTATGTGTGGGAAGGAAAAGAATACAAAACCAGTACCAAAGTCTGATCCTGGAGAGTTATTGGAGATGTGCAAGAAAATGTGCAAGGAGGACAGAAGATGTGAGGATGTTGTGAGTGGAGGAAAAAGAGGGAAGAAGGTATTAACCAGGGAGGGAGACTGGGCAGAAAGAGGAAGAGATCGGAGATTAGGAATGGGTGAATAGTAAAGTAGAGCATCCATTCGAACAGGAAAAAAGGCAGGTAAATGTGGTGAGGAGGAGAAAGTATGAAGGGATTGAGGGACAGTTAGCCTGGAGTGAGAAAATTGGTGAAAACGAATGTAGCTTCTTACAGACAAAAGAGCAGGATCTCAAGGAGATGGAGGCCTGATTCAGTATATAGACTCTCAACTGGAGCGGATTGAAAGGTGGTTAGGGTCAATCCATCGGTCGCGGATGGCATCGTATGATGCAAAGAGCAGGACGTCAAGAAGGATATGGAGGCCTGATTCAGTATATAGACTCTCAACTGGAGCGGATTGAAAGGTGGTTAGGGTCAATCCATTGGTAGCGGATGGCATCGTATGATGCAAAGTGCAATTAACGGCTGATCCCTTGGACCAATGGACATCCGTGCAGTCTGGGAGCTAACTGAGCCATAGGATATCAGCCACCAAGCTGATGTCCCCCTAGTGGCCTTCCAAGGCCCAGGCCTGCCGCCCTGGGCCTGCACAGGCAATGGGGTGTTACACGCCAAAGGAGTTAAATGCTTTTAGCGCGTGCTAAAACCAGGGCCTCCACTCTTTCTGAGTGCATTTACATATGTTTGCTTGCTTGCATATATTTGCAAGGGTTTATAAAAAACATATGCAAACATATATTTTTTCTTATATACAAATATAAACACATGTGTGAAGGAGGGAAAGCAGCACTGCCACAGTGCGCACTCTCCAGCACAGTCCTATGCGCTACCCGAGTAGAATGTTTTAGGAAATAAATAATGCTACGGGATACCGCAGCCAGTGAGTTAAACAAAAAATGTAAAAGTGGATTGCGTCAAGGTGTGTGACAAGGGAGGCAGAGGCAAATTATATATAACTGCCATAATCAAGGGTGGAGAAAATTGAGTAATATAGAGATGGTGGATTGGTCAGAACGTAAGGACATATGTGAGAGCATCTGTAAAAGTCAAACAAAAAGGATATGATCTAACCAATACAGTTTTGGAGTCAAAAATTACAAAATGAAACTTGCCTGAAGAGCAAAATTGGATGGGAACATCATACAGAAAGAATGCAGGTTGGGAGCCTGTACATGAACGAGAAAATAGGAGGGAAAAGGTTTTAGATGTAGAAAATTGAAAGACGTGGTTGGTGGCCCAAGAAGATTGCTCTTATTGCAGACTGAGAAGTCTGATGGAGAACAGGCATGGAAGGGCCATATATTTACATTGATGACTGCATTCCTGGTGGTAGAGCTGAAACTAATCAGTTTACAGCAATGAGGAATAATGCTATGCTGAGCGCACTGCCTTGTAGGATACCTTCAAATTGAGGGAAAGAAGAAGTAGAAGTAAATCGGACATGAAAAGAAAGGACATGAAAACACTCGTTTCCACATATGCCATGGGAAGATAGTAATTGAAGGATATGGTGCCCCCATATGCCTTTTCTACTTTGACTTTGACAAGTTTATTGAGACAAAAGGTTACATCTCAAAAGGATGTGGTAACGTATGTTATCCTCACCTTTATCTTGATAAGTCCCTGTGTGGGCTCACAGTTCTCATATAAAAAATTAGGTGTATTACCAGATAATTACATAAAATACAAAAACAAAAATATTAAGAGTCATGGTCTATAAAAGAGAAAGTTCATGCACACACTCACTGATGAGCTGTGAGGTACCGTAGGCGACCTGTGTGTGCAGCTGTTATTTGTGAAGGACAGGCACTCAGGTCATCCCCGGTCAGGTCAACTGTTCTTTGTCATACATATTTTGTGAAATCCGGTCTGAAGTCTAAACAATAATGCTATAAGACTCCACTATGCATTACCTTGCCTTTCCATTCTTCTAGCATATCATTAAGCTTTTTTCATTAAGTTTGTTTAATTTCCCATCGATCCAAGAGTTTTTCTTTTTCGTGATCGTTGTACTCCACACTTGCTGTTATTTTTCTTTCCTTCCCTCTAATAACTATCTCACTTTCTGAATCCTGCTCCTTTGCAGAAATACATGTTTGTTTCGTTTCTGTGTCTTTAGTCGGAGTTTCTTTCGATGCCTCATCCCTCCCTTTCTGTTTTTTCGTTTCTTCGCTGGGAACCAGGGCCAGTTTCCTTTCGATAGCGTCCATTCTCTGCATCAGTGTCTGGAACATCCTGGTAATTATGGATATTTCCTTAGAAAAATCTGCATCACTACTCCGCGGCACTTCCTCCACTTCCTGCACCTGTCTGTCCTGCCCGTCATCACAAGCCATTGGCAACGGCACCACCCGCGGTGGTTCCTGCACTCAGGCATTAGGGACAACAGCTGTCTCCTCCCTCGGCACCTCTGGCCGCGTGGTGACCGGCCTTTTTCAATTTTCTCCTTCCTTGGGGACCGCCGAAGCAATCTTGATTTGTGGTCTCACCCTGCATGCAGGAGACCCGGCATTGTGGCGCCCTCCGCAATTGCAGCAGCAAGGCGTAACCCTTTCCCCCTTTTCAATCATGGCCCGGCAGACTCTTGAGTCATGTGTCCTGCCACAGAACCTGCATCGAGCATCCTGTTGACAGGCCCACGACTTGTGGCCCCATCTGCAGCACTTGAGGCACATGACTGGCTGCTCTACATACGGTGCCACCCTCCTGTACCCGGCTCCAGAGATAAATACCTTCTCTGGCACTTCCCCCTTCACAAGGGCAACAAGCTGACTCCGCTCCTTGCCTCTGGACGTGTGCCGCCTTACCCACACAAATCTATCGTCGTCCAGAAGGAAGTCCGGGTCTAATATAGTGGGATATCGGAAAATTATCACTTTGGTGAACTTTTCCCCAGCCTTTGGGACAGTTATCACTGTCCCCTTATATCCCTGAGTCGTCAGCGTCTGCACCGCCTGGCTTGCCCACACAGTGAGATACAGCCTTCCTTTTCCTTCCTTCATCACTGGCTCGAAATCAGCGTGGTCCCGGCCCAGTTGCATGGCCCACCTTAATTTTTCTAAGAAACTCAAGGCACAGTCCTGTGGAAATAGCAGTCTTTTCCTGCCGTTCACACCGGCAACATTCTGGGCTGCTGCTTCGTTTCCGTCGTTCTTCTTCCTCTTCTCCCACTCGCATCCATTCTCGTCACTCATGTCTACGCTTCCATCACTTCTTACCCTCTTATGGGTTCCACTTCCACTAGCAACACTAGCCATGCTGATACCTTGGTAGGAGGTGACCCGCTCCCTGTCCAAGGTCAGATAGGGGCGGGTAAACACAGGATTCAGGGACCTCACATTTATGGACAGTACTGTAAACACATCCTAGTCCTACGAGAGATACACCACGACTGGTGCCTTTTCTAAATCTAAGATAGCTAATACTGATTTAAGGTGTGTAAATGCTGATGTGATTTGTGTCTCTAAATAAGTATGAGGATCAGCTGTGCTTTGGCCATGACAAAACGCAATCTGATTTGGTGAGATAAGGTTGTGATATTCTAGGTACTGCATTTGTTGAATGTTGAATGTTGAATGACTGTAATGCATAACAGATTTCAAAAGAAAAAGGGGCATTAGAGAATTCTGTAAAGGACATGGGGAAGGAGATAGGAGTACACTCTACATGTAATTTTATGCAAAAGAATTAATTCCTTGGACCCGGATGAAAAAGGAAAAACTTGGGTAGCTGCCCGGGTGACATGAACATTCCGTCAACCAGGCAAATTGGCCGCAGCCCGGGTGACACGAACTGCCATCATGAGTGAAGGCCAGGGTGACGGAAAAGACTCGTCATGTGTGAACAAACCTCTTGGAGTGTGATTTGACTCATTTGGCATTAGAAGGGGGCTTAAGCATTATTCCCATCGATAAACTAATGTGGAATGTAACATGTGTAAGGAGTGACTGGAAGAGCGCCGGAACCAGGGAGGACGCCATTTCCATACTGCGCACCGTATTCCTGGCCACTGTGACCTGCGGCACAGGTTGTATTATGTGAAATTGAAAATCACGAAAAAATGAGATGTATAACACAAATAATCAAAGGTTACTTTTTTTTTCTCTCTCTCTCGCACTGTTATTTACTACAAAGAGAAATGATATGGAGTCTGTGTAAGGAAAAAAATTACCAACTGGATATAGCAAATAACAAAACAAATATGGACATTGAAAAATGGCGATAAAGCTAAAAAAGTT
>NW_020868549.1:442582-445082 GCF_003789085.1 Penaeus vannamei
ATCCTTTCCTCCCCCTCCACCCCTGTCTCTCTCCTTCCCTCCCTCCCTCCTTTCTCCTCCCTCTCTCCCTTCCTTACCTTGGATGTCGGGCTGGTCGGAGCGTGTGCTGGTGAAGGTGTTGGGGAAGAGGACGTCGGAGCTTAGGGGAACCTGACATTGCGGGGGATCCTGTGGGAGGAGGAGAGCGAGAAGTAGAAGGATCCTGCGGGAGAAGAACGCGGAAGGAACAACAAAAAAGTCCTACAGAATTTCCAGGGGAACGAAAAGCTGAATGATCCTTCGGGAGGAACAACGGCTCTGTTTATTTGTTTGGTTTTGGGTCAATGAGCGATTCCTTTGGTCTTGTCTTCGTGACGAATGCAAATTTTGGAATTTATCGCACGGGAACTTTTATCTTAGGTTTTGGAATATGTCTGCATGCTGAAAGAAATGCTAACTTTTGTATATATTTTCATCTTGAGAATAATAGTTAGTTTAGTTAATGAACTGCCGAGGAGAGACTGAGCAGCGCCGCACGCTAGCATGAATGTAGCGATCGAGATCACTGAAAAATATATGAACAGAGAAGAAAGAAGCGAGCACTAGGCACGCACACTAGATTCGCCGACATTCGTGAATTAGCCATCCCACACAATATATGACACGAGGGAGGGAGATCACGAAGGAGATACAGTTACGAATGCTGGAGAGCACACATTGCAGCCATAGCCAAGAGCAGACACTGGAAGGATCTTACAGCAATCAGACCGGTAAGGTATGCATGCCGTAGTTACAGGAAGCTAGATGATTAGAGCTTATAGGCAGGCATTAGTATAGTAAAGCCAGAAAGGTTTACACATTAAAACGAAAAAATAAAAAAAAAATATAACAAATAGAAAACTTAGGGCTAATTTGACAAAAAAATAAAAAAAAAGAAAAATACATACCAGCACGAGACAGCGGTACGCGCGAGCATATACCACCCTGACCCAGACGAGGCAGTTGAAAGTATATGACTCACGCAGGAACAAGTCTGCGGCAAATTTATTAAAGGAAATAAAAATGTACTACACTCCCTATGTGCAAATCCCTATGATATAGAAAATATAACACACAATACAAAGATGTTACAAGTTACAGAAAGTAGCATTTCATTATGCTACTTCCTACACTGCACAATTGCAAATAAAGATAAAGTGGTGAATCTATATGAATGGTATAAACAGCAGTTCAATGTGTTGACTTGCGATATCAATATATCATGTCTAGAGGGATATTGAGAAGATGGAGGAGGCATAAGGAGCATATTGTGCGGAGCCTCGCATATGCGGATTTCTTTGAGAAGCTATCTAGTAAATGAAGAATAAACCGTTTCGGAGCAAAAGAAGGAAGGAAAAATGAAGATAAAAGCCGTTTGGAAGCACAAAAAGGAAGGGAAAGAAAAAGATGAGATACCGTGGTGGAAATGCAAAAAAGAAGGGAAGAAAAATGAAAGATAAACCGTTTGAAATGCAAAAGAAGGGAAGAAAAATGAAGATTAAACCGTTTGGAACGGGCAAAAAAGAAGGGAAGAAATGAAGGAAAACCGTTTGGAAACAAAGAAGGGAAGAAAAATGAAGATAAACCGTTGAATGCAAAAAAGAAGGGAAGAAAAATGAAGATAAATCGTTTGAAACGCAAAAAGAAAAGGGAAGGAAAAATGAAGATAAACCGTTTGGGAAATGGCAAAAAAGAGGGAAGAAAAATGAAGATAAACCGTTTTGGAAATGCAAAAAAGAAAGGGAAGAAAAAATGAAGATAAACCGTTTGGAATGCAAAAAAGACAGGGAAGAAAAATGAAGATAAACCGTTTTGGACGCAAAAAAAGAAGGGAAAATAAATGAAGATAACCGTTTGGATAATTCTATTATATATAAGAAAGGGAAAGAAAAATGAAGATACCCGTTGGAATGCAAAAAAGAAGGATGAAGAAAAATGAAGACTAAACCGTTGGAATGCAAAAAGAAGCGGAAGAAAAATGAAGATAAATCTGTTTTGGAAGCAAAAAAGAAGGAAGAAATATGAAGATAAACCGTGGAATGCAAAAAAGAAGGGAAGAAAAATGAAGATAAATCGTTTGAAGCAAAGAAGGGAAGAAAAATGAAGATAAACCGTTTGGAACGCAAAAAAGAAGGGAAGAAAAAATGAAGATAAACGTTTGGAATCGCAAAAAGAGGACGAAAAATGAAAGATAACGTTTGGAATGCAAAAAAGAAGGGAGAAAAATGAAGATAAACGTTTGGAACTGCAAAAAAAGAGGGGAAGACAATGAAGAAAACCGTTTGAATGCATAAAAAGAAGGGGAAAGAAAAATGAATGAATAAACCGTTCTGGAACCTGGCAATAAAAGAAAAGGGAAGAAAATGAAGATAAACCGTTTGGAATGCAAAAAAGAAGGGAAGAAAAATGCAAGATAAACGTTTGGAATGCAAAAAAGAAGGGAAGAAAAATAGAAGATAAACCGTTGGAATCAAAAAAGAAG
>NW_020868549.1:450082-465082 GCF_003789085.1 Penaeus vannamei
AACATGTATATGTCTGTATGTATACATGGATGTAAATACAGGGTTTACATACATACACATACAACACAAACACACACACCCTTCCACTCACACATACACAAACAAAAAGTTTCATTAGGATACACAGAAAAAAATCAAGATCTTACTTTCGTTAATCAGACAGGGGCCATGACGTCATCACCAGGTCACGCATTTCACAATTTGACGTTAAGTTTTGGTAACGGGATTACGTCAGCATCCAGGACACGCGTTTCACAATGGCGTCATCACCGAGGACACACTCTTCCAAATGACGTCATCACCAAGGACACACTTTTCCAAATGACGTCATCACCAAGGACACACTTTTCCAGATGACGTCATTACCCAGGACACGCGTTTCCAAATGACGTCACCGACTTACCGTTATGGTCCCTGAGTTCGGGCGTGGACTGCGGAGGGGCGGGGGGCGGCCTCCTGACGGTGGTGTACACGTCCTCCCTCGCCTGCATGGCCGTCTTCTCCTCTCCTGACGAGGTGACGCCTTCGGGAACCT
Organism: Penaeus vannamei; assembly: GCF_003789085.1. NCBI lineage: Eukaryota > Metazoa > Arthropoda > Malacostraca > Decapoda > Penaeidae > Penaeus > Penaeus vannamei. Next base: position 450,618 of record NW_020868549.1, read on the forward strand.
CCTTCTGCCGCGGGGTGTTACTAGGACCTGTGGCCAAAGGATTCAGCAGGTGAGGAAAAATACCTATTCATTATTACCCTTAAAAGAAAAAATATTCTTTATGACCCTTAAAAGAAAAAACATTCTTTATGACCCTTAAAAGAAAAAATATTCTTTATGACCCTTAAAAGAAAAAATATTCTTTATTACCCACTAAAAGAAAACAATCTTTATAATCCTTAAAAATATCCTTTTTAACCCTTAAATTAAAAAAAACGTTATACCCCTTAAATGATAAATACCATTCTTTATAGTCTCCGCATCAATAAAATACTTATTATCTATACCTCATAAATAAAGAGGACAACTATTCTTTATAATTAAAAGACAAACAAACACCTAAATTGAAAAATATTTATTACACTTTAGCTCGAATCGTGCGATTAGGCTAATATTCATTGTTTTGAATTCATTATCAGTGATCGGTAATAATAGTTTAAAATCGGCTCCAAAAAGTATAGAAAATCCAAATAAATATCACATAATCTTATAACCCATTTTCCTCTATCTCCCATTCTATCCTTTTCTTCTACATGCCGATTAGCACCCATCTATCCCTTTATCCTTTATGACAACACAAACACTATTTTCTTACATTATAACTAATGTTATCATACGAAATCCACCCATTTCTCCTTTTTTACTTCTTTTGATTACTATTAATTCTAAATCACGTTTCCAGTTATTCTATCCATCTATCCATTCCCTCCTTATCGCTCCCATTCCTCTCCCTTACGTCTCCTGAGGCAGACGCAGACGGTGGTGACGGTGAGCAGCAGCGCCAGGGCGGACACGGCGGCGGGGACGAGCACTCGGGGGTCGCGCCACACGGGGGAGGTCGGGGCGGCTCCCCCCCACACTCCTCCCCCTGCGCTCACGCCCATACCTGGAATGGGGCGCGGTTTTAGGTTTCTGTTCTATATTTCATCTTTTTTACGAGTTCTGTTGTGTTGTTTTCGTTTTTTAATCAGATGTGTTTTCTGATTATTTCTTATTTATCAATTCATTTCTCTCATATTATTATCTTAAGATATATTTCTGTGTATATATCTATCTATCTATCTATCTGTCTATATACAATATATATATATATATATCATATATATATATATATATTATATATATATATATATATATATATATATATATATAATATATATATATATATATATATATATTATATATATTATATATATATATCATGAAATACATCATAAGGATTCAAACGCAAAGTTTGAAAAAATAAAAAAAAATAAAAGAAAAAAAAAAGAAAAAGAATAAAAAGGCTCAGTCCATAATGCAAACACGCCGCCCACCTGTGCCTCCGCGCCCGGGCGTGATGACCTTGTAATGGGCGGGGGTGGCGCCCGCGGAGTTGAAGGCGGTGACTCGCAGCTCGTAGCGCTCGCCCGCGTCCAGCCCGCCCACCGCGTACGTCCGGCTCGGGGGAATCTCGCTGCCCACTGCAAGTATTGGGCGGGGCTGTGAGGTCTTCTGGGAGGTGTTTCTGTTTATTTGTTTATCTGTGTCTCTCTCTCTCTACCTCCTCTCTCTCGCAACACTTTCTATCTCCCTTTCTCCCTATCCATCCCCTCTTCCCTCCTTCCCCACTCTTCATCAGTCCCCCTTTTCTCCCTCCCTCCCTCAATCTCCTTTCTCTCTCTCCTCCCCCCACCCCTCCCCTCCTCTTCCCCATTAACAACCCACCCTCCTCTCCATTATCCCCAACACTCACCCATAGTTCAGTGAGACATACCACACGGAGTAGCGTGAGATGGAGAAGTCTCAATCGCTCCTCCTCCTCTTATCCCACCTCTCCTCCTCTCTCCTCTTCCTCCCTCTCTCCCACCTCTCCTCTTCCTCCCTCTCTCCCACCCTCTCCTCTTCCTCCCTCTCTCCCACCCTCTCCTCTTCCTCCCTCTCTCACTCTCCTCTTCTCCCTCTCACCCACCCTCTCCTCTTCCTCCCTCTCTCCCACCCTCTCCTCTCCTCCCTCTCACCCACCCTCTCCTCTTCCTCCCTCTCTCACTCTCCTCTTCCTCCCTCTCCTACTCCTCTCCTAGCCTCTCCTCTTCCTCTCTCTCTCCTATTCCTCTCCCACCCGCTTCTCTTCCTCCCTCATCCCTACTCCACCCTCACCTCTTCCTCCCTCATCCCTATTCCTCTCCCACCCTCTCCTCTTCCTCTATCACTCTCTCCTCTTCCTCCCTCTCCCCTACTCCTCTCCTCCATCTCTCCTCTCCTCTCCCACCTCTCTTCCCCTCTTCCTCCTCCTCCTTTCCTCCCTCACCCTCTCCTCTTCGTCTCCCCTCCTCTTCCTCCCTCTCCCCACCTCACCACCCCACCCCACCACCCGTGCGACATGCCAGCAAGACGGTACTGCACGGAGTAGTGTGAGATGGGGCAGCCGCCGTCGCTCCACTGGGCCAAGTACAGCGTGGCTTGAGAACTGTTGCTCGTCACGAACTGGAACTGAGGGGGAGCCTCCGGGGGCCGTCCCTTCGTGCGGGCTTCCACGGTCGACGAGGCTGTGCTGGTGCCTGGTGGGGGAGGGGAGGGAAGGAAGGTGGGGAAAGGAGGGTGGGTGGGAGGATGGGAGGGGTGGGTAAGAAGAGGAGGAAGAGAAGGGAAGGAGGGGAGTAAGGAAAAAGAAAAGGAGGAGGAGGAGGAGGAGGAAGTGGGAGTAGGGGAGGTGGAGGTTAGGATGGAGGAAAGCAGGATGAGGATGAGGAGAAAGTAGGAGAGGAGGAGGAGGGAGGAGGAGGAGGAGGAGGAGAAAGTGGGAGCAAGAGGGGGAGTAGTGAGGAGAGAGGGAGGGAGTACGGGAGAGGAGGGAGATAGGAGGAAGGAGGAGAGGAGGAGAGGAGGAGGGGAGGAGGAGGAGGAGGAGGGAGGAGGTTGGGTTTTTTGGAGTGGTGGGTACCAACAGGAGAGAGAAGAAAGGAGTGGGAGGAGAAAACGAAAGAGAGAGTTGTTGATGAATAGGACCATTGAAATTTTTGTTTGCGATAGGAAATGCATTATCTTTATCATAGTCATGGTAATAAAAATAATAATAATTATTATTATTATGTCATTATCATCAGTATTATTGTTATCATAATCATGATTATTATCATTATCATCAGTATTATTGTTATCATAATCATGATTATTATCATTATCATTACTATTATCGTTAATAACATTGCTATTATCATCATCATAATCAATCATATCATTAGCACGCTCACCACCACTGTTTAATCCCCGCAAAGCTAGTCATAAAAAAATCCGAATCCCCAACGATACCCGATGAACGCTTCCAGAGATAAACAAACCGCTCTTATTCGGACCAAACTCCCGATCACTATTCGCACAACAGTCTGCTTACCGATGTGGTTATGAGCCGTGAGATAGAAGTGGTGGAGGGTGCCGCAGCGGAGTCCCTTGGCGGTGTAGGCGCGGTGTGACCCTTCCACTTCCGCCGTCATCCACTCTCCACCGGCGGATCTGCGGAAGGTGGATGATAATGAGAAATAAAAGAGCTTTGGGTGTTTGATAATGGATGGATGAAGAGAGAGGGTGAGGATTTTCACCGAAGAAATAGCAAGAGCGAAGGAAGTTTTTTTTTTTTTTTTTTTTTGTGTGTGTGTGTGTGTGTGTGTGTGTGTGTGTGTGTGTGTGTGTGTGTGTGTGTGTGTGTGTGTGTGTGTGTGTGTGTGTGTTTGTGTGTGTGTGTGTTTGTGTGTGTGTACTGTTGGTTGCTTTAGAAATGTAAAAAAAAAGAATTTCTTGGCTTATGATGAACGGAGGAAAAATGAAAATGAAATATGTTTATTATCTAATAATGGATGACTGGATATGGTTAAAAATGCTTATCATTGAAGATAAAATAAGATAAAAAAACTCTGCAATAGAATCTTGAACCTGTAATTAGATTTTTACTATAGAGAATTAAAATAACCCGAAAAAAATAACGAAAAGGAGAGAAAAAGAAGAAAAAAGAAGAGAGGAGAGGAAGGAAAAGGGAAGAAATTAAGAAGTAAGATAAGAGAAGAAAAGAAAGAAAAATAGATAAGAACCAAAGAAAAGAATGGAAAGACGAAAGTAAAAAAGAAGACGATGAATACAAAAAAGAAAAAAACAAATAAACTAACTAGAAAAACGAAAGAGAAACGCAATAAAAAAAGAAAAAAAAAAAAAAAAAAAATCAGTACAAAATAGAAAACGAAGAGGAATCCTAGTGGAAATGAATCCTCCCTCCTTAAAAAAAAAGAAAAAAAAGAAGAAAAAACAAAAAACAAAAAACAATTAAACCCTCCTTTAAAAAGAAATATATATATATATATATATAAAAAATAAACAAAAACGCCCCCGCCCTACCTGTAGTGCAAGGTGGCGCCCTGGAGGGACGCGCCGCCCGTGTCCTCCACACTCCACTGCACCCGGATGGAGGAGGCCGTCGTCTCGGTCACGTGGAGGGAGGGCGCCGAAGGAGGCACTGCAGAAGGACCGCCGGGGGGAGGTAATGAGAAGATGCAAGGCGTTTTTGATGTTTTTTTTTTCCTTCATTTTATCTATGCATTTCTTTTTCTTCGTTTTCTTTTTGAATGAATATGGATATTTCGAGTGTCATTATGGTAGAGGCAGCTCATTAAGGGAATAGACTATATACGTTAGGATGTATAAAAAAAAACAAGACAAAAGAAATATCTAAGACGTTATCTGTCTATCTGTCAATGTGGTCACGAATACAAAATCAACCGAATACACACGCACACACGCACAAACACACACACGCATGCCCCCCCCCCCCCACCGCCCCTCATACACACACACACACACGTATCCCCCCTACACACACACACGTGCCACCCTCACGCACACACACACCAACACGTGCCCCCCACACACACGCACACACACGTATCCCCCCTACACACACAATCACACACATAACCCCCCACCCCCATACCCTCACACCTCCCCACCTACAACATACCCTCCCTCCCAACACCCACATCCACCCCACCCCTACCCACCCTAACCCTACCCCTACCCACCCTTACCCACCCCTACCCACTCTTACCCCACCCCTACCCACCCCAACCCCACAACCACACCAAACTCACCCAGAACAGTGAGATTGTAAGTCACGGAATCGACGCCGTGGTGGTTCGAGGCGGTGCACGTGTACTGGCCGCTGTCGCTCCGCTGGATGTCGGTGAGGGTGAGGGTCCCGTCCGGCTGGACCGTGAACCTGCTGAGGGGAGAGGCTCGGTTAGGTCATAGTTCGAGGAGGGGCTTTGGCTCTCCCGGCTTCTTTGGAGGGTTTTCCTTTTTATGGAAGATTGTTGTTTTTGTTGTTGTTTTTATTATTATTATTATTATTATTATTATTATTATATTATTATTATTATATTATATTATTATTATTATCATTATTATTATTATTATTATTATTATTATTATTTATTAATTATTATTATCATTATTATTATTATTATCATTATTATATTATCATATCATTATTATTATTATTATCATATCATTATTTAGTTATTATCATTATTATTTTATCTTTATTCATTATCTTTATTATCATCATTATTATTATCTTTATTATCACTACTATCATCTTAATTCTTATTCTTAATCTTATACTATTTGAGGAATTATGATTTTTCGTCATTTCATTTATTAGAATGATTTTATAACTCTTTTTTTCTTTTTTGGGGGGGGTGGGTTGTTGTTATCAAATATGATTGTATTATCAGGTTGTTTGTGTTCTTTCCTGATACTGGATTTGCATGTTGTATCAACGTCACTGTGACGTCATACAATTATAACTCGTGATCTCATTTTAAAATAAAGAAAGTTCATGGCAAGACTAGTAGTATTAGTAGTAGTATGTGTAGCAGTAGTAGCAATGGTAGTAGTAGTAGATGTAGTAGTAGTAGTAATAGTAGTTGTAGTACTAGTAGTAGTAATAGTAATAGTTGTAGTTGTAGTAGTAGTAGTAATAGTAGTAGTAGTAGTAGCAGTAGCAGCAACAGAAGTAGTTGTAGTTGGTGTAACTCACCTGGAGTGCGACTCAGGAATGTGGAGCGTCTCGTGGCTCCAGGTAAGCACGGGTTCGGGGACGCCCACGGCACCGCAGGGCAAGCTCACGTCCTCCTTCCACGCCGCTGTCAGGTTCCCGCCCACCGCCCATATGCCCGCGCCCACTGTGAGGGGTAGGAGTGGAGGCGGGGTTGGAGGGGAAGGTAGGGGTGGGGATTGGGGAATGGGTGAGGGTGGAGGTGGGGATGAGCGACGAGGTGGGTGGGGGGGAGGGGGGAATGGGTGAGGGTGGAGGTGGGGATGAGGGACGAGTGGAGGTGGGGGTGAAGGTGGAGGTGGGGGTGGAGGTGGGTGTGTGGAGTTGGGGTAGGGTGTGGGTGGAATGGGGTGGAATGGGTGAGGGTGGAGGTGAAGTTCGAGGTGGAAGTGAGGACGGGGATGGGGCGGGGGTGGAAGTGGAGGTGAGAGCGGGGGAAGAGGATGAGGTGGGGTAGGGGGATGAGGAGGAAATGGAGATAGAAGTGGAGGTGGAAAGGCGTAAGAGAAGAGAAGATTTTATAGTGAAAATACGGGTGACAATAGATTTTGTTTATGCAACTAACTCACAGTGTCAATTGTGGGTTATTAGGTATTTGTTTTATTGTAGGTCCGTCGTAGACCTTATTCCCTTTGTCAGTGTTTGTAATGGGGTTATTAGTGCTTTCGTCCTTCGATTACAACCCATGAATTCCATCAAGATTTAGATTTATGATAAATCCACTTCTTATTGTCATAAACTATGATCTTCTGTTCTGAATTCCATGTTATTATCACGCCAAACGAACTTCAATGACACGGAATATACACTATAATAGCCCTCGTATCCCCAACAACAGTCGGGAAACAGCATTCTCCTTATCTAACACAAACACATGAAAGAAAGACAAGATATCCCATCTATCCGTCTTCCTCAAGATGGGGAATGGAGAAAGGAAAGAAGACATCCCAAGCATCGTACCTGTGTGAGAAGGAGTGACGACGGTAACACTGCTCTTTGGTCCTTCACCCATCCGCGTCGAGGCTGTGACCCATACCTGTGAGGGAATTGGTGCGTTGGCTTTATTCGTGTGCATTAATTAGAAAAAGGAAATTGTCTTAATTTACCGTTTTTATAGAGCAAGTCTGCCATGGGTTCTTATCACAGCATACTTAGACTGTTATGCGTTCGATCTGATTTTATCACATAAAACTTAGTCCTTATCATATTGTCTTTTCAAGCGTCGGTTTTATAAATATTTAGTATTTAAGAGGGTTAAGTATTGACTTCTAAAAAAACAGATTGGAAATACCAAACACTACATTTACAGTCCAACCTACACGAACAAAACTCCACCTATCCTTAAGCAAATGCTATGAAAACAGCACTTACTCTCTCTCATATATGTTAATAAAATCTTGTATGATATTGGAAATGACACGATGACTTGTATTACCATCGCATGAACGCTAATGAATACCAGTATAACTGATACATGCTAAGAAGTCTAACATTTCTCCTTTCAACAGCGCAAATATAATCCTTCCTGATATAATGTTAATGCTAAAAAGGCTGCCCTGGCTACCTCATTTACCTCCTCCGGCTATATTTCATTATTCCAGCGACGTCCCTTTTAACATTTCATTTATGTCTGCAAAATCCCTTCCGGCGTAAAAATGATACTAAAGAGATAATATCCTCACCTCATGTGTAGTATGTGGAAGGTCATGCAGGGTCAAGTGGGTGACATGAGGGCCGACGCGGCGGGTGTGGGGCATGCTCCGACTCCCCGCCGACGCCCAGTGCACCGTGTAGCGTGTGATGCGGCCTCGTGGGCGTAAGGGCGGCGCCCACGACACTACGGCGGCTCGAGGGCCCGACACCACGGCTTTCACGCGGGCTGGAGCTTCAGGCACTGATGGAAGAGGAGGATGTGGATGAATGTGGAGACGTGAGGATAAAAGGAAAGAATGTGGATAAAAATGAAAGAATGGGGATATTATGATGAAAAGAAATGAGGATAAAATATCGTGAAAATCAAGTACTGTCATTGCGTCTGTAAACTACAGGAAAAAAAATGTTTATTGTGATTAGCTTCTCCCCCTTTCTTTATGTATTCATAATTTAAGAACGAAAGACTGCAAGATAGTTCCTTCCCTTAACAAAGAAAGCCAAAAAGAAAACAATAATGATGATGCATTTGAATAATGACAACCAAATTTCTAGATCTTGAATTATGCCGATTAACCAACTGACAAATAATGGAATTCACATCAACGAAAAAAATAGCCCCATTTGAAAGAGACGTGTCCCATGCGGCAGTTTCACCTCGATCTCGCATGAGACTGTTTGGGTCAAAAAGAAGCTACGTACCATCCTGCTCAGTAGTGCAGACGAGGGCAAGGGACTGCACGCCCTCGCCCGCCCTCGTAGACGCCGCTACACTCACGCTGTAGTTGGTCCAGGGTTTCAGACCGGTCAGCGTGGCTCGCAGGCCTTCGGAAACCACACTGCCGGTCCGACCTTCTTCTGTTGGAATAGGAGGAGGGGTAGAGTCAAAATAATAGAAATTTCATATATGTATATATACATACATACATATACATAAACATATACATACATATATATATGTATGTATGTGTATGTATATATATATATATATAATATATATATATATATATATATATATATATATATATATATATACATATATATATATATATATATATATATATATATATATATATATATATATATATATAATATATATATATATATATATATATATATATATATATATATATATATATATATATATATATATATATATATATATATATATATATATATATATATATATATATATATATATATATATATATATATATATATATATATGCATTATATATATATATATATATATATATATATATATATATATATATATATATATATATATATGGTGTGGGTGTGTATGTATGTGTGCATATACGAGTATAATAAAAGATATACATCGCTGATTTAATCATTGTCGGTGTACACATCAATTCTAGCGCCGCCATCAAATGATAAATAGTTTGAGTGAGTCAAAATATAAAAATCAACATCATAAGCGTGTTGTTTATGCTCAGTGATTGCTCTAACTTGTTTCCCTCTTGTCCACACTTACCATGGGAAAACATCTGCGTGTAAGTGACTCTGTAGTTAGTGATTATGCCGTTGGCTTGGCGAGGCGGAGGAGGCGACCACGTCACCACCACACTGGATGACGTCACCGTTTCACAGGTCACGTGACCCGGTGGCGCTCCAGGTTCTGCCGGGGCGATGGGTGGGTATTGAGACTATGCTTACGGAGAGAAATACATCATATTTCACGAAAATATCAAGTCAATGCTACTTCCCGTGAATAAGATCTAAGTACATCACACAACCGGTCACATCTATTATATCTGTCTTATCTACTCTACATATGGATAGACAGATACAGACTCGTACACTAGACCAAATCAGATTATCAGCCGGAACTTTCACCCAAAATCAGCGTGACTCACTGTCCTCGAGCGTGGTGCCCAGCGCGGGGGGCGAGGCCGGACCCGCGCCCCGAGAGTTGAAAGCTTGGAGCACCACGGAATAACGGGCGTGGGGGCGGAGACCCGCTAACGTGGCTGTGGTTACGCCTACGCTGTCTACGCCCACGGTGGTGAAGTTGTATGCTCCGCCCTCGGACTCACTAGCAAGAGGAAGGGGATCAAAATAATGAAAATGGGAAGGTTCAGTTTACGGGAAGGCGACACCGAGAACATAAATCTACGCACGCGCAACCCAGATTTCAGTTACTCGGGCCTGACCACTCAAAATTTATAGATAGCCAGATCTGAAATAACTTTCGAAGCTGTATTCTTAAACTCTAAAATCACACTAAAAAATCATAGAAAGTTAATAAAAACTGACATAATGACAAAACCATTTCATACAAGCAAAACACTGACCTATCATCTTTGTAGCCCAAGTAGTAGCCAAGAACAGTGCCATGGGTAAGGTTCTCATGAGGCGGCTCCCAGCTCACCTGCAGCGCCGTCGATGACACTGGCACCACCTTTGATGAATTGCAGATTTACAATCAACCATCCATATTTGTTTTCATGTGTATGTGTATGTACGTTCGTGATGTGTGTATACACACACCATATATTTGTGCGCGCGCGTTTCTGTATTTTTCTTTTATAATTCAAGATAGGGATATGATCTATCCCATATTATAGATTAGAATACAAGTACCCTCTGCATATGAGGCTTATTTTCTTTTTATTAATAGAGCCCTTTGACCTACCCTGACATTCTGCGGGTGACCTGACGGGGCCTCTTCCTGTGTCTTGACCCTGAGAGGCGAAGACTGCTGGCTGCGGCCGACCCTGTTCTCCGCCACGACCGTGAACACGTACATCGTAGCGGGCAGGAGACCCTCGATTCGGACGCGCCTCTGGTCGCCTTCTACAGTCACTTCGCGAGGGGCGCCGAACAGGCCCTCTGAAGATAAGGATTGTTTATTTGGAGATGTGCTTTCTCCATTTTCTTGATTGTGAGACTAATTTGTTCGTGTGTGATGTGTGGATAAGGATTTGTAGCACGGGCTTTGAAATCATGTTACTTTCTTCCTTATAAACACAAGAAATAACTAATTTTCGAATAAACTTTGGTATCAATATATAAATACACAAAAACATAAATCCCACAAATACGCACACTTACGTAAAACCATATTTTCTCTCCCTGCCTCACTCCCCCCCTCTCTCTCTCTCTCACACACACACACACACACACACACACACACAGAGACCCGGCCTCTCTCCCAACCTTGCGAGGGCTGACTATCGTGGGACGTGAAAGTGACGATGTAGGCGGATATGGGTGCATTGGAGTCCTCAGGGGGCGTCCAGGTGAGGGTCAGGTGACGAGATCCTTCCTCTTCCACGCCCACTCCTGACGGGGGCCCTGGGACATCTACAGAAGGAGGAAGAGCGGAGGAGAAGAGAAGGCGAGAAGAAAAACAGAGAGACGTTGGTGTTAGTTCTCGGTGCATCACTTTGTGGTGTTCGTTATTTCCTATAACTAATAAGAGAACTGCGGCCTAATTTTATTTGGTTAATCACTACGACTCACTTTGATTAATTAGTTGTTATACGCCTGTATTTAGAAATGATAGCTGTAACACTCTTGACCACATGTACTTTCCCATTACACCTAGCAAGATTATCGTGGACTGGTATGGAGCTAAATGTAACTGTAACTAACAAGGAAAAAATAAATACCCAAAACTATATCAATGTTCCCAATTACAATAACGGAAGTAATTATTCACTATGATCTTAAGCACATGCGCCTCCCCTCGATACCTTGCACGAGGAGGTGGAAATCGGCCGTGAGAGAACCATGTGTGTTGGTAGCAGTGCATGAAGGGTAATCGATGAATGTGACATGACATGCAGTCTAATTCTGCTGATGATGTATTTGAATGATTTGACATGATATACAATCTAATTCTGCTATGCTAATGTGGCATGATTTACAGTCTAATTCTGTCACCGTTCCTTCCATAATCAGTCACACGGAAAATAAGAAAATGTTATGATAATGATAATAATATAACCTATCAGAAAAAATATCAGGATAGTAAACAACAGTTACATTCATTGCCGGAATTCCTCAACCTCGACGGGCCTCACCTCGGCAGCGCGGGCAGGGGGGCGCCGTCCCTCGTCCAGACCAGCTTGAGCGGGATGTCCCCGTGGGCCTCGCAGGAGAGCGTCGCCGTGGCGCCCACGACCACCTGCTGGCGCTGGCTCCTGACGGCGAACCACGGCGGTTCTGTGGGCGGTTGGGAATCGGGTCGTTAAGGCTGTTCGCTTATTACTTGTTGATTTAATGTCAACGTCTTTTTGCTTTCTTGAATAAACAAAGAGAAACGAATGTCATTAAGCTTGTTGGTTATGTATAATTGCACCTGCTGTAAGAGATATATCGCAAAAGACTAAGAGAGCCCGGGACGGGAAAAAAAAAAAGAAAGAAAAAAGAAAAAAGAAAAGAAAAAAGAAAGAAGAGAAAAAAGAAAGATAATAATGCTAAAAATAAATAAAAAAAACAACTATCAAATCATTTCTTTAGCCCACTCCTCTATCTCTTTATGATCAAAGAAAAAGTAATAGTAACATAATATAAATACATGGACAATATCTATTCTTTTTATCTCTTGACCTATTTGAACATTCAAATACATATACATTATTACTACTACCACTATCACTACTACATCTACTTTTTCTACTACGCTACTACTATTACTACGATAATTATTAATACTACGACTACTTTTACTACTACACTACTAATATTACTACTACTACTACTACTATTACTACTACAATGCTGCATCTACTACTGTTACTATTCCTATTACTAGCGCACTATTACCACTACTACTGCTACTGCAACCCCTAAAACTACTACTTCTGCTACAACTACTGCAACGACTACAGCTCCTACTACTTCTTCTACCTTCCCTGTCCAGCGACAACAATCAAAATGCTGACGAAACGACCCCCAAAACACGACCACGACACGTTACTGACCGTTGACGCTGAGGGTAACGACCTTGGAGAGCCCGGCGCCGACCTCGTTATTGGCCTCGCACAGGTACCGGCCCTCGTGGCGGCGTTCGGCGCGACTCACCAGCAGGGTGCCGTTCTCGAAGCCGGCCACGCCCCCCTCGCCCGTGGCCACGCCCGCGAATTCACCTGAGACTGAGGGGAGGGAGGGATGAGGGAGTTGTGGGCGGGATATTTGGTGCTGTTTAAGAAAATGGATTTTTTTTTGTTTGCTGGGATGTTTTCTTTTGAGTTGGGGGTGGGCGGCCTAAGGGCCGTTTTCTCTCTTGTTTCAGCAAGAAAGGATTATCTTAATGTTTGTTGATATTGCATGAAAAAAATGGATTCATTGTTAAATGCTATATATCTATACATACATACATACAATATATATATATACATACATATATATATATATATATATATATATATATATATATATATATATATAGTGTTACATTTCTGTTTTGCAAAAAAAAAAAAAAAAAAAAAAAAAAAAAAAAAAAAAAAAAAAAAAAAAAAAAAAGAGGAGAATGGATAGACATATGAACTGGTACATGTTAATGATGGATATGTTTTAGCTACTGTTATTTGAAGAAAAAGAAAAGGACATATTAATTATTAGATACATGTTGCATATACTAGATAGCTATATAGTGAACATAATTTAGCGTTAGGTATAGAGATGAAACGAAAAGGTAGATAGTAAAACGTTTGAGATTTTACTTATTTGATGTAAAAGAGAAGGAAAATGGAAGGACAATATTTCATTTTCATTGAAACTGTGAGTTGGAAAGTTGTTTTGATTTTATACACACCAGCAACAACAACATATTGGGCGGAGATGCACAGTCTTCGAACTCCATGAATGTATGCGCGATTAGCAGGGAGAAAACTTTCGATACATACTTGGATTTTCTGAATTACCTTGATTATGAAGCGGACTTTAATATTCATACCAGGCTACTGTTAGGACCGACATGGAAGGGGAAGAGACGAAGGAGGAAGGAAAAGGGAAGAGCACTTGCAACTTGGTGAAATTAGGATTCTTGAAATGAAAGTTATGGCATATTGCAGAAAAAATTGCATCGTATATGTGCTATCAGCTGATTACCAACGTACTCTGTCCCACAAAGATTAGGTGGCGTTTATTTTTTGTAAGTTTTCATCTATGTCAAAAAACATCCGGAAAAATGTAGACAGATCTTCTACTCACAATCACATGTTGTTTTACCTTTAAAAATATTTGCTGTAACGCGTGGGAAACGATATATATTCATACATCTTTCGTTTTCCTCTTTCTGTTTCATTCTTTCGTAAATTTGATATGAAACAAAATGGAAATGTGAAATGTTGACAAGTAATGAGTGAAAAGAGGGGTGTTTTTATGGGACAAGCTTAAAGTTATCTTATAAAGAATCATTGAAAATTAGGATTAATGGCGATTACTCTGGAAACATTGCCTTAACCATTGACAATTGAAATTAAGACGAATCATTATACTACCAATGATACTTGTGCTCTATTTTTGGTAAACAAATTGAACGCTGAGTCAATTTTTAAACCGATTGCGACCTTGCTTCAAATGGAGAAGAGAAAGATGAAAGAATGGATTTAACTGATTGCATTCCCCTTTCTCTGACTCGCTCTTTCTCTCTCTCTCACCCTCTCTCTATACACACACACACATATGTATATGCATATATATGCATAAATATATATAT
>NW_020868549.1:472582-492582 GCF_003789085.1 Penaeus vannamei
ATTCTTATTATTCATTACCTTATATTTATTATTATATTATTATCATTACTATTATTATCATCATTATGAATGGCAAATTTAATAAAGTTAAATAAAAAATAATAATTATGATGATAATAATAACAATAGTGATAATAATAATAATAATAATAATAATAATAATAATATGATAATAATAATAATAATAACACATAGGTACGTAAAAACAGGAAAGAAATAATTATGATGGCAAAAATTATCATTATCACCATTACTATGATTATCATAATTACTATTATCATTATCATTGTTATTATTACTGTTGTAATAATGATAATAATAACAACAATAATAATGATAACAACAAAAATAATAATGGTATTAATAACAGAACGATGGTTATCATTGTTATTATCATATCATTATTACGGTGCCCTCCATTATCACCATCATTCTATCACTGTTGTTATTATTACAATTATCATTATTATCCTTACTTTCATATTATCATTATTGTTACCATCATTATTGCTATCATTATTATTATCATCAAAATTATCACAATTCTAACAAAAGAAAATAAGAAAATATTAGTTATCGCGATGACGATAATAATGACAATATGTATAATATAATTAATTATGATAATGACAAAAAACATTAATCATGATAATGCTATCAATAGTGCTGATTATCATAAAATACCAAAGCAGTGATATTTGCTATTGTCACTTTACTTCAGACATGAATTTGCTGTAATATGCAGATATAAACACTGAATGGAATTAAAACAAAACACATTTACTATAACCTTTTTTTAAGTCTGCAACAAACCCATTGATCGCTTTGGGTCTTTGATACGTAAACCGGAAAAATTATCTTCTAATCAACGTCACGACCGGTATATATTTACTTAAATACGATACCCGGACAGCACGCAATGGCTTGAAATGCGCGCCGTAAAGTTACAAGTGGCCAACATCTCTCTCGGCGATCAAACCTGTCAAGCTTTCAGAATATACCTGCTATAAAATCTGTTTTCGACGACCATTGCTGCATGGAACGGCCGCGCGACGCCAGGTAATATATATCGGACGAATGATATTGGAAACACGCGATCCACTTACGCATGCGCGGGCGAGCATACGTACACAGCCAGATGTACACTTATATACAGACAAATACTTATACATACATGTGACGCAGCACACTACACCAACACTCATACATACATACCCTCGCATAAAGACCCACACGAAATAACAAATACATACATAAATACAGACACACGCACAGGTAACACAACCAATCAAGCACATACACGCATATACACATACACAACTCCAGCCATATTTCACTGTAATGATTATCTGGATTTAATTAATCTGGTGTCTATATGTCTCCTTTGGGCCGAAGCTATAACGAGGTAACAAATTTACAACAAATACCTGTACATAAATCAACTGAATAATAAACTAGTGGGAGGGACGGGAAGGATGAAGGGGAAGAGGGGGTTAATATGGGGGAAGGGAGGGGAGGGAAGGGAGGAGGGGAAAATGAAGAACGCTGAGAAGGAGGGGTGAAGGAAAGTAGGAGATTATAGGGAAGATGGAAAGAATAAGGATGGAGTGTTAGGATTTGAAGGAGGAGAGGAAGGGGAGAAGGAGGAACGCTGCGAAGGTGGGGTTGAAGGAAAGTGGGGGATAATGGAAAAGGGAGAAGGAATGAGAATGGGGAGGGAGGATTAGGAGGGGGGGTTCATGTGGAGGGGAGAGGACGAGGAGGAGAGCTGAGAAAGAAGGAAAGAAGGAGGAGGAGAGAGGTGAAGGGGAAAGGAATGAAGATGACGAGGGAGGAGTGGAAGAAGGAGGATGACAAGACAGTAAAAAAAAGGGGAGGGGAGAGGACGAAGTGGAAATGGGGAGCAAGGGACATTCTTAATAATATAACCGATACTTTGACTAAAGACTATAGACATCTCCTCAAAGACAGCGAACTTTTGGAAACTTTGTCCGAGTTTATACACATTATACACACACATTTGACATCTGAATTTTCAACTGATTATAAATTAAAGTGGATTGCAAATGAATAAATGATAACACAACCGATGACTTATCTTACGTGCTCATAACAGATTTTACTCCCTTGTAAAATGGACCTTTTTATCCTTTAGTGCGTAAGATAAGGAAAGAAATTGCCTATTACTATGTGTAGGACCCTGTTAACGTTCTTATCTTCAAGGCCACAAGTCGTTTTCAAACTTAACATCTCAACTCATATCTTCAGCGTAAATAAATAAAGAAGTAATACCGGTAGAAAATAACAAAGGCAAGGAAGCGAAAGGAATGTTCCAGAAATGTGCCATTAAGGAAAGAAACAACAGATGGAAATTAAAAGTCATGAAATAATAGACAAGTTTCCAAATATGAATGCGAAAAGCCAACGCGGAACACGGCAGACGAAAGAAATGGTTCGAGGCAATTGCAGTAATAGACCATGAACCAAAATATCCGTGTTGTTGCCTGGGTAATGGAATTTCAAAATTGGAACTGAGAATGTTTTTTTTTTTTATTGTTCTAAACATCAAAATTTAGAATATCCAGCGGCAGTGTTGACAGAACCGTCAGTGAAATGAAACTTCGAAGAATAATAGACTCTTTTATTACCCTACGTAGCTCTTAAACCCTCTACAATAATCATCTAATTCTAATGGTTAACTCATCTATTAATCCACGTTGTATTCGTTTACTGAAGGGAAACAAACATCAAAAATACGAAAACGGATTCTCATAAGCCACGAACCTATCTTCATAACGCGACCTATTTTTTCAGGATCCAGTAAGAGCCCTAAACATGATTTTTCCCCAATGATGCATTTGTTTGTCTGTCTGGCTGTGCGCATGCGTGTAGATGTTTCTTCCTTGACTGCGCTCTTGTGGAAGAAAATTATCAGTCTTAAAACACAGACAAAACTAACCTTAATGAAAGATATGCATCAACAGAATGCCTGATGCACACGCAAACAAACACAACTTTGTGGCGCTGGTAGTTTTCTGTGACACGCCTGTCAACATCAGCTCACGATGAACCAAAACAGCTCGAATTTCCGCGTCAATGACAACCAAAACAACAACAAACATGACGAAGAGTGCGGGGACAACGAACTTATTTTCGTTTCTTTTAAACAGTGGATAACGGACTTTTTTGTGAGGAAGTACCTTTCCAAAATATGCTTATTCTTTCATCTTTCAAATTATCTATTTCTCTATTCTATCTATTGATCGATCGATCTATAAATAATTACCGATTCTCGTATATTTTCAATTTCAGTTTGAAGGGCTAGAAACAAAAGCAATATTTTAGTAATAGGCTAGTAATTCATATAAGCTCTGTCGCCATCATTTATATTATATACCACTAATTAATCAATTCCACTGGGTTGATAATTAATACAATTGCATTAGCAGAGGCTTAAATAGATTAAAATATGTATCCTCGTATCCCGATCCATTTTGATCTGGAATCAACTTTCGTCACATAATCACACTCGTTCCAGAAAGAGCGACGTGGAAGGAAGGGAAATAAAAAGTGGGAATAAAACAGGAAAAGCAGTTCAAGTATAACAGGAATAACAGCGCGAGAATCTTAATTGTCAGATAAACTAATGGCGACAAGGAAAAATGGGGATAAAACATGAAATACAGCGTACTAAAACAATCAAACTTTAATAACCCGCCTCAGTCAAATAACGAACAGACAGCATAGTTCCTTTAACAACTTACCCGTCTCCTTTCTCCAGACGACAGTGGGATTAGGAAACCCTTTGGCCAGGCAGTGGAGGGCCACGGTTCCGCCCAGGGCCACGTTGGCACTCGATGGCTCTACTACCCAGGCTGGGGGCACTGCAGGACGCACAGGGTCAGAGCAAGGCAACGAGAAATGTCAGTTTAAAGCCATGGTTAAAAAGAGAATAGAATTATATATATGGAATACAATATGTCACATGATATATCATGGTTATCAAAATGCAGAACATTTTGTAAACAAAGGTTGATGTTTATTCATATTTACATCACTCTTGTCAGACTAGCAGGTCTGTCTACAAAAAAACAAAATGAAAAACTACACCACTGTCTTTATGAATGCATGTATATCATCTATCAACACACTATGCCAAAAACAAAATCTCTTTTTACTACTCTTTTTTTTACTTTTGTGCTAAATATACGTAAGTTTTTATATCAAGCTCTAAACACAAAAGATACTCTATATAGCAAGAATATCATAATTCTCCATTGCAAGTTGTTTTGAGTGGTATTTCTTGTGTCAAAAGAGAAAGTACCAGAGAAGATACCTCACGCATGATACACACGAGTCCTGTTGGTCCTTTCGAGTCCAGGTCAAGGTGTTCGTCCGAAGCATAAACAGCGAATGGTTGTTGGTAACGAACTGCTTGTTAAGAGCACGTGCACAGTGGGACTATGGTGTTGGGGGTGAGGATGTGATACTTTTAAGATATATATCAATATTAGTTTATACTTTATTAAACCAAGTATGATTTTTTTAGAATGAATGTGATTCGACCACGTCCTCACGACACATACCAAGTGTGGGTAATTGAATCGTCAGTGTGAATGTCGAAGGGTCTGATTTCCGTCCGTCTGTTGTCTGAACTTACCAAAGGGCGCCCTCTATTCTTTCTCTCTGTAAACATGTTAGCACCTGCTTATAGATATTCATGAAACCCTTAAAGCTCTTCCTCCACTTAACCGTACTCCCTTCCCTGTTAATTTCTCTTTGACAAATGGTCCCCTAATGAAATCGTGTGAGACTTGCGCGCCCTACCGCTGACGGTCAGGGGGCCGGTCGTCGTGGCGGTGCGGGCGGGGTTCGTGGCCGCACAGGTGTAGTTGCCGGAGTGGGCCGCCGTGGCCCGCTCGATCACTATGATGGAGGTGAAGACATCCAGTTGCGAGAAGCGGACGTCAAGCTGAGGGTCGATGGGCTGGCCATCCTTTGTCCAGGAGAGCGACACGGGCTGGTCGCCCTCCTGCACCAAGCACGTGGCCTGCGCGCGCATCCCTGCCCGGGTACCCGCGGGGAAAACCATGGGCGCCAGCCGGGGCGGCACTGTAACACACACACTCATTCTCACCAGAAGCAAAGAGAAAAAAGGGTCAAGTTTCTTTTCTATTCTCCCTTCTGTTACAACTGGGGATGTTTCTTATCCTTTTGAAGGAGTGGATGGGGGAGGAGGAAGAATAGAGGAAGAGAAGAAGAAGAAGAAGAAGAAGAAGAATGTTTTTTATGTGTTGGCCTTAGGGTGCATTCTAAGGGTGCCCTTGCCCTGCGGCTGCCCAGCTCGCAGGAGACGGGCCTCGGCGGGATCTCTGACGAGCTGGGCATCCGGCGGGCGTGTCCAGAAGGCAAACGAGACAGAAAATAGAAGGAGATGTGTGTGTAAGTATCCATATACATGTGTGTGCGAGTGTACAGAAATAGGCGGGTGTGTGCGTGTGTGTTAGTCGAGAGTCTGTGAAGGGACAGAATCGGGCAAGGTGACGTAAGCACAGGGAGGGAAAGTCGCGGTAAGTCAGGAGGCCTCACGGGGCAAGAAAGCTAAATGAAAACCACGTCACAAACGTAAACACATAAATCCAATCCTGGAAAAAACACAATAGTAAAAAAGTAAAAAAAAATAGGTAAGGTAAAAGGATTCTGTAAATAAGTAAAGAAGTGTCAAGACCACGCCCATGCTGAAGCTCCTAGCGCTGTGTGGGCGTACCGGTAACGTCGAGAGAGGCCGAGTGGGTGGCCTTCGCCCAGCTGTTCGCGGCTGTGCAGGTGTACACGCCGCTGTGCTGGGCTGTGAGGTTGTTGATCAACAGAGCGTTGCTGTAATCGCCCATTTTGGACGTGGAGATGTCCTCAGAGCCCTTGATATCACGCCCGTCCTTCTGCCAAGTGAAGGTGATGGGCGGGTCCCCCGTGCTAACGATGCAAGCCACGCCGGCGCGCGTTCCTTGTTGCAACTTCTTCTCAAAGTGGAAAGGCAATATTTCCGGCGCCACTGCAATATACCTGTTGCTCAGGCGCTGGTCCGAAAGCCTCACGGCTCGCACGCTCACACACGCTCGCTCACACGCGTTCTCACAAGAATACTCGCCAAACAACTCACGGAAACTCGGCGGAAGCGCTCACAGACTTACTCAGTGACACAGACTCACTCTGGCAGGCAAGGTCTCACAGACACTCGGCAGACCCGCTCACAGACACTTTCTACAAAAAAATACGCACAATCATACTCGATAAGCACACACAGACCAGTTCCACAGGCACCCGCGGCAGACGTACTTAAAAAAAAGTAATAAATTGTACCTTTTCTTTCTTTCTTATCATATGATATTTTTTCACCGCCATCTAGATAAGAGAACTTTAACGGACTTTGTTATTTGATACATTCATTCGACGACATTTTGTTTTAAAGAAAACTGATAAGCATAGAAGATGGGTGGTGACATATAATCTCTTTAGACTGTGGTAAAGTGACCGGTCAACAAACAAACAAACTGACAAAAAGACTGAATATCTGTTGATGAAATGCTTTTTTTTCACAGTATTTTTTCAGGACTTATTCATGACAATCATTCCTGCGTTTATATAGATTAAGCTGGCATGTGTGTTTTATGTCGCCATTAATTTCTTTCTCTCTCTCTCTCTCTCTCTCTCTCTCTCTCTCTCTCTCTCTCTCTCTCTCTCTCTCTCTCTCTCTCTCTCTCTCTCTCTCTCTCTCTCTCTCTCTCTCTCTCTTGCACACACTCTCTTTCTCTCCCTCTTGCAAACAGACACTTTCATTCTCACTCTCTTTCTCTCCTCTCTTGTACATAGACACTTCCTACCTCTCACTCTCTCTCTCCTCTTTTCCACACAGAAACATCCCCCCCTCTCTCTCTCTCCCCTCCCTCTCTCTCTCTCTCTCTCACTTTCTCTCCTCTCTCACACACAGAAACATTCTCTCTCTCTCTCTCTCTCTCTGTCCCTCTCTCTGATTCTCCCACAAGCGTCTCTCTTCTCCTCTCTTTCTCTCCTCTCTCACTTCTCTCTCTCTCTCTCTGTCCCTCTCTCTGATTCTCCCACCCTCTCTCTTTCTCTCCTCTCTCGCACGTGGAAACATTCTCTCACTCTCTCTCACTTTCTCTCCAGTCTCTCACACAGAAACATCCCCCCCCTCTCACTCTCTCTCTTTCTCTCTCTCTCGCACAGAACATTCTCTCTCCTCCCCTCTCTCTCTCTTTCCCTCTCCCTCTCTCTCTTTCGCTTTCAACATTTCTCTTGTTTATATCTATCTAGCATGAATATTATAGAGAGTTTGCCAGTCTTATGTAGTATTAGATGCTTTTATACAAATCTGAGATTATTTTAAAAAATCGTAGGAAATGCCATGAAGTTAATAGCAAGTAATGCGATTTGAAGTCTTCTTAAAGCGAAATGTTACTAGAATCATTGCCGGTCACAGATGCAAGGTGCAAATGACTGCCATGACCTTTCCTGCTGTTTGGCCCTTCACTCGCACACTTCGCTTTCTCCCTTTCAACACTCACACTTCACACTGACGCTTTCCTTTCACTTCACACTGAGAGGCAAGCAGTAAACTTTACAGACTCAGCGTGCAGTGAGAAAATACCTTCTTCTCTTCGGCCTACTTACATCTACGTGATTGTGAGGTAAAATTAATGGTTATATCCCAAACTTAGAATCTAAAAAAGTTGACATTATTTCAACCGGTGCAGGTGTTTGGATTTCTTAATGAAGGTATTTTCGAGTTACCTTATACTATGTTTTCTTATATTTTTATCAAGACTGATGTGTTAAAACTCAATGAAAGCATTAATTCAACTTATTTCTAAGTTACCCCTGAAACTTCACAGAAAACTTAAGCAGATAAAGATTCCTAGTAACAGAAAATGCCCTTATTAAGAAATATCATACCTAATAATAATGATGATAAACAGAATTCATGGTTGCAAAGTTGTAAAAATAAAAGGAATCAACATAATTTCTAAGTATAATTTGCCAGCAGAAGAATTAGCGACCGAATCAAAGCCGGCTTTACACTCCGACATTTACCATTGATGTTATTTTGTTATTCATGGCTATGTTATTACATTTCACGCTCTGTTCTACTTATTCTCGCGGCTGTTCTTGTTCCTGACAGGGCCAATGACACACGATTAATTATATTCATTAATTTAGATTATGACCGAAAAGAATCAACCTTACAGTCGTCCTTATCGCTATTATTTATGCTCTGCTGATGATCCGCTGACTAAAGGTGTGATGTGTGTGAGCTATGATTTCTGGCGCTGATCATCATTAGTCATTCCGGAAAACCGCTGCGGGCAAGATGACTTAGGATTTATTTCTAAATTATTAGTTAAAACGTGATCACCAGATTGGAAACGGCTCGCGGGCATAATACAAAAAAGATCACACAGCAATCTGTAACTATCCTTTTATAGAATATTTATTAGTTAGAAAAAAATTCAATCTTTAAAATGTATGTATGAGTGAAGTATGATTTGTATTACACATTATTTTTATCAAATGTTGTACGTAAACGATTTTATCCTCTGATGAAAGAATCGTTAAAGGGAGATAGTTGATAATTCCTAATTTTTAATAACGTAACATTAGAGAAAAAACAGTGATCACGTTATAAGCTCCACATTTATGTTCTGGATTTCCATCACAAATAAAACATTTATCAGAACGAGATGTCATATAGTTCCTCCTTTTAAAATACAATATGTATATATATCAACACATACACATCTATATGTATATATATATATATATATATATATATATATATATATATATATATATATATATATTATATGTATATATATATATATATGTATATATATGTATATATATATATGTATATATGTATTATATATATATATATATATATATATATATATATGTATATATATGTTATATATATATATATAATATATATATATATATATATATATAATATATATATATATATATATATATATATATATATATATATATATATATATATATATATATATATATTATAATATATATATATATATATATATATATATATATATATATATATATATATATATAATATATATATATATATATATATATATATTATATATATATATATATATATATATATATATATATATTAATATATATATATACATATATATATATATATATATATATATATATATATATATATATAATATATATATATATATATATATATATATATATATATATATATATATATCAGCCTCGACATATTTTTCCATCCCGAGACCGAGTGGGAACCGCCGCCGCCGGCGCTTCGGCAACACAGCGCCCACAACGTACCCATGACGCGCACGGTCAGCTGCTGCGTGTCCGAGCGGCCCTGCCTCGACATGGCCGTGCACGAGTACTGCCCGTCGTCCGTGCCCCGCGTCACCTGCTCGATCACGAGGGTGCCGTTGGGGAAGACGCGCTGCCGGTGCCCCGTCGGGAGTCGCACGCCGTCTGCAGGAGGCGACGGAGGAGGGCGGCAGCTCCCCGGCGGCGCGGGTGGGGGAGAAGGGGGGAGAAAAAGGGGTTAGTGGGGTGTTTGAGGTGAGGGGCTGGGGGAGAAGGAGGGAGGGGAGAGGGAGGGAAGGGAAGGGAGCGGAGAGGGAGGGAAGGGCAAGGGGAAGGGAGATGAAGAGGGAGGGAAGGGAAAGGGAAGCGGGAGAGGGAGGGAAAGGGAAGGAGATGGGAGATGAAGAGGGAGGGAAGGGGAAGGGGAAGAGAGAGAGGGAGGGGGAAGAGGGAGGGAGAGGGAGGAAAGGGCAAGGGAAGGGAGATGAAGAGGGGGGGAAGGGGAGGGGAAGAGAGAGAGGGAGGGGAAGAGGGAGGGGAAGAGGGAGGAAAGGGCAAGGGGAAGGAGAGGGGGAGGGAGGGAAAGGGAAGGAGATGAAGAGGGAGGGAAAGGCAAGGGGAAGGGAGGCGGAGAGGGAAGGAAAGGGAAGGGAAGGAGAAGGTGGTACGGGAGAAAAGGGAGAGACAAAGGAATAGGAATAAGAAGGGCAAGGAAAAGGGAAAAAAGAGAAGGGCAAGATAAAGGAGAATGGGAAAAAGGAAGTAATTTGAAGGGAATGGGGAGGAGATGAGGTCGGGACTGCCATAAAGTGCATTTTCTTATCTATTCCCATATTACAATTCATTAATATCGACCTTATACTACTTATCTTAATGCATCACCGCACAATCCATCACATCAACCTTATTCCAAAATAAACAAACAAACAAACAAACACACACACATACACAACACAGACCAACATCATCCCGAAAGAAAAACAAACAAACAAACAAACAAACACACACACACAATATAGACCAACATTATCCCAAAAGAAAAACAAACAAACAAACAAACTCAAACACACATACCACAACATAAATCAACATTGTTCCCGGAGTAAAACAAACAAACAAACACACATACACAACATAGACCAACATTATCCCAAAAGAAAAACAAACAAACAAACAAACAAACAAACACACATACCACAAAATAAATCAACATTATTCCCAGAGAAAAACAAACCAACAAACAAACATACACAACATAGACCAACATTATTCCATGAAAAAACAAAACAAACTCAAAAACACATACCACAACTTAGACCAACATTATTCCATGAGAAAAACAAACCAATAAACAAAGAGACAAACACACATACCACAACATAAATCAACATTATTCCCAGAGTAAACCAAACAAACAAACACAGATACACAACATAGACCAACATTATCCCAAAAGAAAAACAAACAAACAAACTAAAACACACATACACAACATAGACCAACATTATTCCATGAAAAAAAACAAACAAACTCAAACACACATACCACAACATAAATCAACATTATTCCATGAGAAAAACAAACAAACAAACAAAGAGACAAACAAACCCAAAACATCCACACGCACAGAAATCCACAATAACAACCTTTCGTCCAGATGATCTTGTGCAGCGGATAACCCGAGGCAGGACAGGTCACGGAAAAGGTCTCCCCGGCGACCGCTGACAGCTGCCCCATGGGTCGTATGTGGGGCGGTCCGTACACGTTCAGTCGTGCCGAGTGGACGACCTTGCCGGCGCTGTTCTCCGCCGTGCAGCTGTACGTGCCTCCGTCGGTCACGTGCACGCTGCTGATGTTCACGTGACTGATGACGTCACCGTGGGCTGATACGTACTGGCCCTTCAAGTACCTGGAGTGTGGGGAGAGAGGTAAAGGTGGGGGGGGGGGCAATGAGAAATTGGTATATGGGGATAAACGATAAATCAAATTATAATAAATGGTGATAATGATATACTCATGTAAAAGCAACAACAACAACAAAGTGCAAATTCGATCAGGCTCTCTCTCTCTCTCTCTCTCTCTCTCTCTCTCTCTCTCTCTGCCCTCTTTCTCCTCCTTTCCTTTTCCCTCAGCCGCTCCCTCTCCCTCATTCCCTCCCTCTCTCAGCCTCTACTTTCCCTCTCCATATCCTTTTCTCCTCCCCCTCTCTCTCCTTTCTCTCTTTTTTTCCCTCTCCTCTCTCTCCCTCTCCGCCTCCATCCCTCCCTCGATCCCTTCATCCCTCTCTCTGATAACATCCATCTCGTTTGATAATACAGCAATAATGATAATTATGATAATAATAATGGTACTATTAATATGATAATATATATTAATATGATAATAATAATAGTAACAATAATAATAATAATATGATAATATATTAATATGATAATAATAATAGTAACAATAATAATAATAACAATATTGATAATAATGAGGATAATGACAACTGATAATAATAATAACAATAATATCACTAATAGTAATAATAATAATGATGATTACAACGATAATGATAATAGTAAAAATGATGATAAAGATAACAAGAGTGAAAACAACAATAATAATTACGAGAATAATAATAAGAATAATAGTAATGATAATAATAATAATGATAATGATATCAATAATAGAAGTAATAATAATGAAAATGATCATGCCGATAATAACAATAACAACTACAAGAACAACAATTGTAATTATAATGATAGTAATGAAAATGATGATGCTAATAATGATAGCAACAACAACAACAATAATGATGATAATGATAATAATAATAATGATAATAATATGAAATAATAACAATAACAATGATGATGATAATAATAATATAATAATATAATAATAATATATAATAATATAATAATAATAATAATAATAATAATAATAATAATATTAACAGTAACAATAGTGAGAACAATGATAATAATAATGATCATGATAATAATAACAATAATATTGATAATGATAATGATAACAATATCAATGATGATGATAGTAAGATAACGGTAATGGTAACAATAATAATAATAATAATAATAATAATAATAATAATAATAATAATAATAATAATAATAATAATAATAATAATAATAATGATAATAATAATGATAATAATAACAATATTAATGATAATAATGATAATAATAATAATAGCAATTCTTCTATTACTACTACCACCAATAATAGCAATAAGGAAAATAATAATAATAATAATAATAATAATAACAATAATAATAATAATAATAATAACATTGATAACAATAATGATAATAATGATAGCAATAATTACAATAACGATGATACTGATAATAGCATATAGGAAGGTAATAATAATAATAATGATGATAACAATAAAAACAATAATGATAATAATGATAATAATAATAATAATAATAATAATAATAATAATAATAATAATAACAATAATAATACCAATAATAATGATAATATCAGTGATAATAATGATAATGATAATGAATATAGAAAAATATAACAGTAATAATGATAAAATAACATAATGATAATATAGTAATAGTAATAATACTAATAATAATAATAATAATAATAATAATAATAATAATAATAATAATAATAATAATAATAATAATAATAATAATAATAATAATAATAACAGTAATAATAATAAAAGTAATAATGATTATAAGAATAATGATAAAATGATAATAAAAATAATAATAATAATAGCAGTAACAATAGTACCAAATTTAATAAAAGTAATAACAATTACAATAAATAACAATGGTGACAATCATAATGATAATAATAATAATGATAATAATAATAATAATTGCAATGACAATGACAATTATAATAATTATAATGCTAACACTAGTAACAACAGCAACAACAATAATAAAAAGAATGACAATAACAATAAGAATGATAAAATAATAACAAAATAAAAAGTAATAATCATAATAATAACAAAAGTAATAATCATAATAATAACAAAAATAATAATCAAAATGATACACAAGTAATAATCATAATAATAACAAAAGTAATAATCATAATAATAACGTTAATAATGATAATAATAATAAACTTTCCCCGCGTCTCCCTCCTCCTCCGCCACCGTCCGTTATACTGAAGTCGCGTTGTTAATGCTCGTGCTTTTAGTGTCCTTTCTGTTGGCATATTGCTGTCTCGTTCGTATGTTTTATTCTTCCTCTTTTGTAACTTTATTGGGTTATTCTTTGACCTGATATTATTAGCTGTAATATCGTAAATGCAAGTACACGCGCATGCAAAAAAAGATGAAGAAGAAAAAGAAGAAAGAAGAACCAGGCAAATGAAATGAAACATGTTCATTGCGTTAAAAGCAAAAAAGAAAAAAAAACAAAGAGAGAGAGAGAGAGAGAGAGAGAGAGAGAGAGAGAGAGAGCAGAGAGAGAGAGAGATAGACGAGAGATGCGTGAAAAAAAGAAGAGAACTTATCTATAAATAATTCTCTGGAAAAGGAAAAAAATTCTCTTTCCCCCCTAAGCGAATGCCATCTGAGGCTCCATAACGAAAATCACATCTGTCTTACTTAACTTTCGAAGTCACTTAAATAACCTCTCATCTTTACGCTATATTTTTTCGGAGAGGAATTAGGGAAGGATAAGATTGAAAATGATGGATAAAGAAGGAAGGAAGGAGATGAGGAGTAGGAAGAAACGGAGTAGGTGAAGAGGAGAAAAAACGCGGGAAAAAGACAGCTTGAATTATCATACACATTTCCCTTCAGATTCAGCCACTCACTTTACTCGCTTCCTAACTCCCCCTTAAAAAAACGCTACGTCACAGACCAAAGACCCGGATCGAAATGCATTCAAAAACGTCTCCCAACGGTCACAATGGCCTCCGCGCGCGCCCGGCCCGAGTGACGTCACACCATAAAAATAAGCAACACGACATCCGCAACGGCCTCAGGAGACAAGTCAACCGATCGCGACGACTACGAACCTACTTTTTTTTATCTTCTTTTCCTTTTTTTCGTCGAGACTGAAAGAAGTCCAACAGCGGCGGCGGTGGCAAATAGGATTCTTTTCCCGGGAATATATATATCTGGAGGCGAGTGGACACGGATCGCGGTCTTTGTCGGTGAGGAGCAGGGAGCGCGGGCGGGAGTTAAAGGCCGTTGTCAGACGAGGCACAAAAGGAGTGCTGAGCTGGACGCGATCGCGGCTCGTGACAAAATGTATGTCGGGGAAGTGACCAAAGAGTTGGGAGTCCTGTTGTATCTTTTGGTCTCTTGAGATTAATTTTAAATTTTGTTCGACCGTTGACTTTATACTGTTTATTTATCTATTTATTTCTAGAAACTTTTGCGCTTATCAGCGTCGTGTAATGTTTCGTAATTGTGTTTTTTAACTCTCGTTTTTTCCTTCTGCTTTCTTTTTGTTATGTTTCGTAATTGTGATTTTCATCGCATTTCTTACTTTTTCTTCTCACTTTCTATCTCTGTTCCTCACTCGCTCCTCTTAACCCTTTCTCTCTTTCTCCCTCTACTCCCTTTTCTTATCCCTCCCCCTTTCTCATACCCAAAGTAAGGAAACTAAAATACATACAAAAGTACCATTACCTAAACGATGAAAACAAGTATACTTTTTAAAACACTCGATCCAGGAAACACTCGGCCGAGTATGACTGATCGTACAGCAAGGACGGACTCCCCCGCTAGACAAATGGCCGCGTCGGAATTTCAAAGCAAGTGCTATATCACAAATGTCACAGAAAGAAGAGCCTCGCAGCACAGACATGAATGCAATGTCACGTGCATATTGGCTTCAGCATTCGGGAATCAAGATACATCACCTGAGTAAAAGTTGGCGTTCGATATTCTTCTCGTGGTTGCGGAAATAGATGTTAAGATGGCGGGGTAAAAAGCGCGGGAAAAATGGAGAGGAAAGTTATATCACTCTCGGGAAGAAGGACAAGCCACTGATTGGAATTGGGACTAAAAAGGGAAAGAAAATCGCGAGACTTCCGCGGTTTAAAAAAGGGGGAAAGGACCATAATACCAAAGAAAAATACGCACAAAAAATAGGAAAATGTTGACGAGAAAACCCACAAGAAACGAAACAGTGACCTCCCCCCCAAAAAAAAAAAAGTAAAAAAGAAGAAAGGGTCGAAGAAAAATAAAACAACCAAAATAGAATATAAAAACGAGATAAGAACAAGACTAGCGAAGAGAGGAGGAAGAGGAGGAGGAGGAGGACAAGGCAGAAGACCCCCGACACCAACAATAACCCGAGGCGACCGTTCCAGACCCAATATCGAGGACCTAGACTGCAAAGTTGGAAAATACTGACGCCATTACTGACCTAAGTGGGAGTGATCCCGGCCCAAATAAGGAGGGATCACTCCACAAATGGTGTTCGACCCTGGCAGCTGCATGGGCCCGGGGGTGGGAGTGAGGGGGGGGGGGCGTGGAGTGGGTGAGAGGGGTGGAGTGGGTGGGAGGGCGAGGAGTGGGGACTGAGGAGGATATGGAGGTCAAGGAGCAGGGGGGAGGAGAAGGAGGAGAAGGAGGAGTCGGGAGTAGGTGGAGGCAAGGAGTAGGAGTGAGGAGGAAGTACGACAGGAGCGGGGAGTGAGGAGTGGTGAGAGGGAGTGGGAAGTGGGTGGAAGGGCAAGGAGCGGGAGTGGAGGAGTTAGAGAATAAGTAGGGGGATTAAAGGGGGTTGGGTACAGAGTATTTGTACAAAGAGTAATGAATGCGAGGGAGTGAGGCACGTGGGAGTAAGGAGTATATATGGGAGACAACGAATAGGGGCTTATGAATAAGAAAAAAATAACGAATGGGGAATGGGAGAAGGGGAAGGAAGGGAAGCAATATGAGGAAGCAGAGAGTAAAGAGAAGTAGGATATAATTAGCATAGCATAGTAAAAAAGAAACTTGATAAAAGGGAATTAGGGATAGAGGAAGGAGAATAACAACGGACCAAAGAGGCTCCGCGTGGACGACCTGGCATCGTTGAAAAGGTCGTGCAGAATATAACAGAAAAGAGGCGGTCAGTAAAACACTATAAGCCAAGGGAACAAGATAAGCACGTTGGATAAGGACTGTGCTGAGTAAGAGCTCAAGGGTGAGGAGGTATGAGATGCTGAGGCCAAGGGAGGACGCAGCAATGTCTCCAGTTAGTTCAAGGGGTCAACGAGTCCAAAGGGTCAACGAGAGGTCACGGGCGATAAAAGGGGTCAACGAGAGGTCAGGCGAATCGAAGGGGTCAACGAAGGGATCAAGGGTCAACGAGAGTCAGGGCGAGTCGAAGGTCAACAAGAGGTCAAGGCGAATACAAGGGGTCAACGAGAGGTCACGGGCGAGACCAAGGGGTCAACGAGAGGTCAAGGGCGAGTCGAAGGGATCGACAAGAGGTCACGGGCGAATACAAAGGGTCAACGAGAGGTCACTGGCGATTCGAAGGGGTCAACGACAGGTTACCGAGAAGTCCAAGGGGTCAACGAGAGGTCGAGGGCGAGTCGAAGGGATTAACGAAAGGTCAAGAGCGAGTCCAAGGGGCCAACGAGAGGTCAAGAGCGAGTCTAAGGGATCAACGAGTGGTCAAGAACGAATCCCAGGGGTCAACGAGAGGTCAAAGGCGATGGCTTGACCTCCTCAGAATGAAACGAGTCGTGATATTTGATATTTCTATTTTGTGTGTGAAGCAAAACTGCGGGGGATTTACTCGAGAAATGGAGTTCAGGGAGATACTGGGAGGGGGGGGGGAGGTTTTAAGATCATGTGATATATTTTTCTTGTTCGCGAAGATTTTTTTCGCCATTCATTTTTTCTTTTCCTATTCTGTTTTCTTTTTCTTTTCTTTTGTCTCCCCCTTTTTTCTCGTCTCGGATAGTTTTTCCTTTCTTGCCCTCGTTATTTCGCTCCAACACCTTTCTTGTCTCATTTTCTCTCTTCCTTTGTCTCTCCATTTTAGCATTTTATTGCAAGATGAAAAAAAAAATCGCTCTCGCTTCTGCTATCCTCTTTACCCGTCTTTATATAAGATGGAAAAAAAATCCAATTCTATAAATCCGGGTTTAAATCCGATGTCCTGCTGAATTCCCAAGCAGAAAATCATGAAATGGAAAAGGCTTCATCCCCCTGGATCTCCCCCTCCCCCTCCCCCCTCCCCTGCTTGAACTCCAGCTGACCAAGGATCGCTCGCCAAACATTCTTTCAATTCCTACGCGACGGACTCAAGTTAGTTGTTGAATCTGGCGGATGATCCCTAGATTTTATTCTCGCTTTCTTTCTTTCTTTCTCTCTCTCTCTCTCTCTCTCTCTCTCTCTCTCTCTCTCTCTCTCTCTCTCTCTCTCTTCTCTATTTTCTTTTTTTTTCTCTCTCTCTCTCTCTTCCCCGTGTTTTTTTTGCTATGCTTTGTCGTTTTTTTTCTTGACTTTTTTATTCTCTTTTTCGTCTCTCTTTCTTGTCTTCTCTTGTTTCTATTCTTTTCAATTTTTTTATCTCTTCCTCCCTCCCTCCCTCCACCTCCCCCCTCTCTCTCTCTTTTCCCCGTGTTTATTTATTTCTATGCTTTGTCGGTGTTTTTCTTTTTTTCATTCTCCTTTTCGTCTCTCTTTCTTGTCTTCTCTTTTTTCTATTCTTTTCCATTTTGACTCTCTCTCTCTTTCTCTCTCTCTCTCTCTCTCTCTCTCTCTCTCTCTCTCTCTCTCTCTCTCTCTCTCTCTCTCTCTCTCTCTCTCTCTCTCTCTCTCTCTCTCTCTCTCTCTCTCTCTCTCTCCTCTCTCTCTCATTTTCTTCTCCATTCTCTGTACCTCTTCTTTGCTGTAATGTTATAACCTTTATCTATTCTTGAAAATGTTTGGCATTCTTTACTGTAAGCACTATCATTATTCATTTAAGATATTTTATCTTATTTCAAAGTGCGAAATCAAATTTATTTTTGGGATAAATCTAAATTCTAACAATGATGATGGGAGGAGTAAAAAAAGAGAGGAAAAGGGAAAAAAGGAAAATGAGACAAACTAAAAAAAAAAAAAAAACGAAAGAGAAAAACAACAAGAAAAAGAAACAAGAAAAGGAAAGAAAATGAGAAGAGATAGAAATGAGAAAGCTAAAGAAAACGGGAGAACGTAAAACAGAAAACGGAATCCGTATAAATCCCAACAGAAAACGACAAACAGTTGACGAGATGCGCTTAACGCCGCCTCGCCAGACGAGAAATAGATTCATGGTGAAAATAACCCTTAATGCATGGGGCTTACGCTGATCAGGCAAATGAGAAACAATAATAATTATATTTTCGCATTTTAGTCAAGCAGGAACCAATATCGTCCATGTTGCCTCTTCCACCCAGAATGTTCTCCGATGTTCTGGAATATTCGCGGAATTTGAATGCTAAATGAGGTATCGGAGTTTAAGCGCTCTTTTGTATCGTGAAATTCCAGATTCTTATTTTCACCGTTGTTCCACGTGGGTTGTGGAGGGATAATGTCTAAAAAAATAAGTTTTTTTCACATCATAAACTATCATAGAGTATAATTGTTAATCCTGGAATTATATCAATTTTATCATGCATTTGATAAGCGCTGTTCGGATTTGTATCATCTAATATAAAGATATCATGGTAATCCTCATGATAATCCTCCGGTAAAACTAGAAAATGAGAAATAAACAAAATAACCATTTTTTGATCATGTGCACAAATGTATGCTGACTGTGTGGGATTTCGTGGCAAAAATAATGGTCATGTAGGTTTTGTTTTTGTGTGGGCGATTCTCCTATTCATGTTTATGTTGATGAGGAATACATATATGCGTTCGTAATTATATGTATTCATGCAGACACGCGTATCATTGCCGCAAAAAAAAAAAAAAAAAAAAAAAAAAAATAATAATAATATCAGGATTTTCTACTTATTACCGATATTACACATATATTTATTTATTTTCTTTTTGTACATGTGTATAGCTAGAGAGACGCAGAGAGGTGAATAGGAAATAAATAAATACAAGTTTGTATGTGTCACTAAGTGTGCTTTTGAAATCATACTTACGCACATAGACACAGACACACACACACACACACACACACACACACACAACACACACACACACACATATACACACACACACAATCGTATCAATGTATCATCTATTTACTTATCTGTGTTTCTTTAAGTATACATATGCCCAGAAAGAAGATAAAGCGAACAAACAAATAATAATGCTAATAATTACGATACCCTGATTTCCAACCAAAAATAATTAAATATTTCATCCCGCCGATAATTCATTCAGAAAAAAAAATATATTTGCTACACAATCATAAAACTTCCCCTTCCTTTTGAATCGCAAATGAATTAATCAAACCTGCTTTCAATTCACCCCTGCATGTGTAATGATATCAGAGACAAATAAACAAACAAACAAATGAACAAACACCAAAAAAAGGGATAAAAAAAATGGAAGGATAAAATACGAAGTTCGTAAACACGCTAAAATATGTATTCCCGGAATTCTATATCACCCGAGGGAAGTTTACGTCAAAGGAAAATATATGCCGTTTGCGAAGCCCGCCTCCTGA
>NW_020868549.1:500082-507582 GCF_003789085.1 Penaeus vannamei
GCAAGAAAACGCACGAATATGCCGAAGGCCTTTTCATATTGCTTCGTCAGGGCATATATGCCCTGCCCTGACGAAGCAATAGTGAAAAGGCCTTCGGCATATTCGTGTGTTTTCTTGCCCTTCCCTTCGTCGTTCCCGTTGCAATCTGTTCAACATGAATTCCACACATACACACACAAACACACACAATACATACATACATACATATATATATGTATATATATATATATATATATATATATATATATATATATATATATATATACATATATTTATCTATCTATTTATTTATTTATTCATTCATATAAGTTTGTATGTATGTGTGCATATATATATATATATTATATATATATATATATATATATATATATATATATATATATATATATATATATATATATATACATATATATATACTTATGTGTGTGTGTGTGTGTGTATGCTTATGTATATCTGTTTGTGCAATATATCTCTAAGACTGGATCCTCTACCAGCTGTTAGAAATGCGAATGGCAGCAGGCGATAACTTGTGGTAGGTATTCAGACTTTCCACCACTGATTTAATGAAGCAAAGAAAGAGGAATGGAAAAGAAAAACGAGGAAGAGGAAGATGAAAAGGAAGAAGAGGAGGAAGAGAAAGATGAAAAGGAAAGAAGAAAGGAGAGGAAGAGGAGAAGATAGTGGAAGTGGAAGAGGAAGAGGAAAAGGAAAGAAAGAGGAAGAGGAAGATGAGAAGAAGAAGAGAAGAGGAAGATGAAAAGGAAGAAGATGAGGAGAAGGAAGAAGGAATAAGAAGATGATAAAAGGAAGAAGAAGAGGAAAAATGGTGGAAGTGATGGAAGAGGAAGAGGAAAAGGAAGAAGAAGAAGAGGAAGAGAAGATGGTGGAAGTGATGGAAGAGGAAGAGGAAAAGGAACAAGAGGAAGAGGAGAAGATGGTGGAAGTGATAGAAGGGGAAGAGGAAAATGAGAAGGAGGAGAAGGAGGCGGTGGGGGAGGTAAAGGGAGAGGAAGAGAAAGAAGAAAAGGAAGAGGAAGAGGAGGAGGAGAAGGGGTGGTGGTGGAGGTGCAGGATGAGGATGAGGAAAAGAAGAAGAAGAAGAAGGACGAGGAGGAGGAGGTGGTAGTGGTGGTGGAGGAAGAGGAAGAGGAAGAGAAAAAGTAAATGTAAAAAGTGAAAGGAAGAGGAGCAGGAAGAAAAAGAGGAGGAGGGAGGAAAGGAGGCAAAGGAGGCGAAGGAGTTAAGAGGAGAAGAAAGGAAGGTAGATACAAGAGGGAGAGCACATGAATAGGAAAGATAAGTGAAAAAAGAGGGAGAGAAATACAAGTAGAAGGAGAACGAAGGTCAAAAAGATCAAAAGGACGTTACACAACACAGCTTGCCTCGCCATCCACCCTTTCGTGTAAAGTAAGATATCATGTTCAATGTTACCGTTCCTAGTTAAAGGTTTTCATTGTTAATAGCGCTTATCATGCAGTTTTAATTCTTCCTATGGGTTTATATTTTACCTTTTGTTTTTATTTTCGTTTTTTTTTCAGTTTTCACATGACTTCGTCCTGAGCAAGTCATATCAGCAAAGATATAAATGGAGTGAACACCTAGTATGTTCAAGTCAACAACTATCTTTTGTGGGAGTTGGAAATAAGCAAACAACACACAAAATAAACAAAGAAATCAAAGAGAAAGGTGAAGGGAGTTGTCTTAGAATGAATTCACAAGACTGGCAGAGGAATCTAGTAGAAATTGGCATCGAAAATTGGCGTCGACCGAACGAGAAAAGATGCTTTTTATTTTTTCAGTGTATTTTCAGATGACGGAATACCTTTGGAAATATTAAGGTATTGGGGAAAGGTCCGATAAAGTCTTCTGTTTCTTTTGCTGGGAGAAAAGAAGAGAGAGAAAGAGAGAGAGAGAGAGAGAGAGAAAGAGGGAAGAGAGAGAGAGAGAGAGAGAGAAGAAGAGAGAAGAGGGAGAGAGAGAGAGAAGAAGAGAGAGAGAGAGAGAGAAAGAGAGAGAGTGGGAGAGAGAAAGAGAGAGAAGAGAGAGAGAGAGAGAGAGAGAGAGAGAGAGAGAGAGAGAGTGAGAGAGAGACGAGAGAGAGAGAGAGAGAGAGAGAGACGAGAGATAGAGAGAGAGCAGAGAGACAGTCAGACAGACAGAGATAGAGAGAGCGAGAGAGATAGAGATAGATAGAGCGCAAGAGAAGGAAATCCCATAAGAAAGCAAGCATCAGCAGCGGTAAAGAAAAAGTAAACAGAAAGAAAAAAATGACACGGAGCTCAAAATGCATACAACAATAAAAGCATCCGGGCTCATTCGCAGATATGATAACGGGCGCTGATTGGCAGAACTATCCGGTTTATTAACCAAACAGCAGCAGACGGACGGGTCTCCATTGGCTCGCCTCTGCAGCTGCACGTTTGGCTTTGAGCAATTTTATTTGTTTCATTCAAGGCTGATCCGATTGCAGTGCGCTTTGTCCATATCCACGCACACTTATATATGTGGATATATATATATATATATATATATATATATATATATATATATATATATATATATATATAATATATATATATATATATATATATATATATTATATATATATATTATATATATATATATATTATATACGTATGAACACATAAATGTGCATACCAGCATATGCATGTGTGTGCATATATATGCATACATACATTCAAACATACATAAATACATAAATAAAGAGAAATAAAGAGATAAATATCTGCATGTACATACACACACACACACACATATATATGTGTGTATACATACCTATGTATATCTAAATATCCATATACATATCCATACATACACACATAAACACACACATATATGTACATACATATCTGTGTATTGTGTGCATGCGCGTGTAATTCCGCTTGCTTCCCCGCGTGCGAGGGCGCGTGTTTTATCTCCAATAAACGTAAGATCATCTCGCAAAGCCGTCTTTTGGATCGGCCCGACTGCCCGATGGCTTAATATAAACCTACGTTATTGATGGCACAGTGCCACGCGCCCAGGCGGACGGCGGCCGAGCGGGAGGCTGGGGTGCTGCACGAGGATAAGGATCAGCGGACGTATTGCAGCAGATCGATCGATAGATAGATAGATAGATAGACAGGGAGGTGAATTAGAGAGTAACAAAGAACGTAACTTATCCACACACACACACACACACAGCACACACACACACACACACACACACACACACACACACACACACACACACAACACACACACATCACACACACACACACACACACATACATATATATATATATATATATATATATATATATATATATATATATATATATATATATATATACATATACGAGTGCGTGCGTGTTTTATATAAGGCATATACAATATCCTATAACACAACACAAACAAAAAACAACCGACTAGACATGCAAACACTCCACACTCAGAACGATCCCGATATGATAATGCTATCCAACCGAATCACATAATTTCGTATCCGAAGCCATTACGCTGCGTCAACCATCGAGGCAGACCCATCTCCAGTGTTTATGCTCGGTCGCGGAATCACGTAGCAAGCC
This sequence comes from Penaeus vannamei, assembly GCF_003789085.1. Lineage (NCBI taxonomy): Eukaryota > Metazoa > Arthropoda > Malacostraca > Decapoda > Penaeidae > Penaeus > Penaeus vannamei. The sequence continues at coordinate 503,670 of NW_020868549.1, forward strand.
ATTGCCAGCTCCTAGTGCTACATTTGCAATCGCGGACACTCTTTCAATACCTACGAGCTAATAGCGATAGGTCATCGGAGGTCAACCGATCTCTCGGGGTCAGATCCTTGATTTTGGGGTCATTTACGGCATGATATGTAGGGGTTGTGTAAGGGTATTGCGTAAGGTATTATGATCTTTATGGACCTATGGTGTCTGTGATGAATCGATGGTGAAAAGCCGGCGAGGGGGGGGGGGAGGGTGATCTCTCAGGGCGGGAAACAAAGTGATTGAAGATGGCCGTGGGGAGAGACGTGGAGAGAGAGAGAGAGAGAGAGAGAGAGAGAGAGAGAGAGAAGAGAGAGAGAGAGAGAGAGAGAGAGAGAGAGAGAGAGAGAGATGGATAGACAGATAGAAAAAGACAAATAAACAGACAGATGGATAAAAAAAGAGAAAGATAAATAGATGGACAGATAGATAGATAGATCGAGATAGATAGAGATATATAGATAGATAGATAGAGAGAGAGATAGAGAGAGAGAGAGAGAGAGAGAGAGAAGAGAGAGAGAGAGAGAGAGAGAGAGAGAGAGAGAGAGAGAGAGAGAGAGAGAGAGAGAGAGAGAGAGAGAGAGAGAGAGAGAGAGAGAGAGAGAGAGAGAGAGAGAGACAAACACACAGAAACAGAGACAGAAAGAGGGAGCGCCAGTCGCGGAGAACAAACACTCCGGGAAAGGCGGAAACGCGAGGAGCGAAAGGCAACACCTGCCAGGTAAGACGAGGCGGAGACAAGCAATTTCTTATCCCTCTCTCCGACGCACGTCTCGGGGCGTTTCAGGCGACAACAACGCCCTCTTGAGGAGCTCCGAGTAGATCTTGATGGATGGTCAGGTTCCCACGCCATTTTTCAATATCGAATATCATCATGGTATGCCTCTCTTCCTCTTTCTTCTACTCCTCTTCTCCTCCTCCTCTTCGCTTAAGTCTACACCCCCTCTTACTCCTCTCGTTCCTATATCCCCCTTATCCTTTTCTGAAAACCTCCTTGTCCTCTTGCTCCTCCGCTCACGCCATTTTTCAGTATCGAATATCATCATGGTATGCCTCTCTCCCTCTTTCTTCTACTCCTCCTCTTCGCTTAAGTCTACACCCCCCCTCTTACTCCTCTCGTTCCTATATCCCTCTTCTCCTGGAAACCTCCTTGTCCTCTTGCTCCTCCGCTCCTCTCCCTCTCTTGTCCCTCTTTCTCTTCCCCCTCTTCCCCTTATAGCCCCTCCCCTCTTGTCCTTACAGAACCCTCCTTTGTTTTCCTGACACCTCCCTATCCCCTTCCCTCCCTTATTCCCTCCTTCCTTCCCCCGACATCACCTCTCTGCTCCCCTTCCGATCTGTTTATTCGTCTTTTGAGGTCTATTTAGTCTGTGAATCTTCTATATGTCGAATATTCTGTTTTCGCGCTGTTTTGTTTGTTATGCATGTTTTTCTTTGTTCGTTGGTATCTTTTTATGTTTATCATACACGGGCTCTCTCTCTCTCTCTCCTCACACACACACACACAACAACTCTCTCTCTCTCTCTCATCACACACCATACATCTCTCTCTCTATCTCTCACACACACACATCTCTCTTCTCTCTCTGTGTCTCTCTGGTCTAGCTGGCTGTCTCTCTCTCTCTCTCACACACACCCCTTCCCCCCTCTCTCTCTCTCACACACACACCTTACCCCTCCCTCCCCTCTCTCTCTCTCTCTCTCTCACACCCATCCTCCATCACACACATACGTCTTTCGAAACCAGAATCGAAGAACAAAGGCAACAGAACATCGAGTTATAGACAAATATGTTTTGCCATAATATGTTGACAACGTTTCGTGTTCTTATCATGTTTCCATTATTACAAAGGACAGAAGAACAATTACACCGTACGCTGATTTTGATATGTTGTTAAATGATGTACGTTCGCTGGATTTATGTTTTGCGAATATGTGGCGGAAAGACGATTAATTTTTCCTTCCCTTTGGGTTTTTGTCTCTATTACGCAATGGGTAGTGTGGTGTGGTGTCTCTCCTGTCCCTGTCTTTTATCTCTGTTTTGTTTCTGTTTCTTCTTCCCTCTCTTTCTCTCTCTCTATCCCGTCACTCTCTCTTTCTCTCTCTCTCTCTCTCTCTTCTTCTCCCCTTCTCCCTCCTCTCCCTCTCCTCCTCTCCCTCTCTCTCTCTTTCTCTCCCTATCCCCTTCCGCCGCACAATCGGCCACTCACGCCCCCCCCCTCACCCCCACCACAACCCTCGGAAGGCCAATCAGACAGTGCCAATTTCGCCGCGCGTCAGATCACGTGATATGATTAATTTACTGAGACAGGAACCTTTGTCGCCCTCTCCTCCCTCTCGCCTCGCAAAGACTTTCTCTCCTTCTCTCTTTTTTTTTCTTCTCTTTCTGTCTGTCTGGTTGTTTGTTTGTATGTTTGGCTTTTATTTTTTTTTATTTCTGTTTCTCTCATTTTTATCTGGCTCTCTTTCTCTAATCTTTCATTCACTTCTCCTCTCTTTTCTCCTTACTTTCTTTCTCTCTCTCTCTGTCTGCCTTTCCCTCCTCATTCCCTCTCCCCGTCTTTTTCCTCTGCCCTGCCTTCTCTTGGTGCTGTCCTACTTTCTTTCCTCCTTTCCTCGTTAGCTGGTGGTCCTGGGCCTGGTGGGGTTGGTGGGCTGGTGGAGTGGGCTGGTGGTCTGTGGACTGGTGGGTTGGTGGGCTGGTGGGTTGGTGCTGGGGTTGGTGGGCTGGTGGATTGGTGGGCTGGTGAGGCTGGTGGATTGGTGGGCTGGTGGAGCGAGTGGGCTGATGGGCTGGTGGGCTGGCGGGCTCCTCGTGGTTATTCAGTTGTGACTTTATCAACGACGGTCATTGCGGTCGTTTTGACAGGCGAGAGCGGCCTGTGCTTGGAGTCGTTAAGTATCAGTCGGGGGTCTTTGTGCGCGTGGCGGCGCGGAAGAGGTCGTGCTATTGGCAGCGGAGATCGGTGGTAATGGTAGTAGTAGTAGTAGTAAAGGGAGTATTTGTAGTAGTAGTGGAGTAGTGGTAGTAGTAGTAAGTGTAGAAGTAGTTAGTGTAGTATTAGTTATAATAATTGTAATAGTGCTAGTAGTATCAGTAGTAGTGATAGTTGTAGTTGTAGTTGTAGTAGTAGGAATAGTAAGAGTTGAGTTGTAGTTGTAGTTGTAGTAGTAGTATTGGTAATATCCGTAGTTGTAGCTGTACTTGAAGTAATTATAGATGAAGAAGTAATGGTAGTAGTAGAAGTACTAGCTGTAGTTGCATTTGCAGTTGTGTTAGTAGTAAAAACACTAACAGAAGGAGGATCAAGAACGTTCGTAGTAATGCTAGTAATATCAGTTATCTCAATGGATCCAGTCTCAGCTGTATTCGTGATGGCAGAAGGAGCAGGAAGCGGAAGACGACACAGTGAATGTTTTTTGTAGAATCAACAATATACTTGCAATAATTATCCTTTACTTCAATTACTCGATGATATATAAGATCCTTCGCGGAAATAGAAACCACCAACAATAGGACTATAAAGGAAATAGATAACAGAAAGAAAAGAAAAAAGAAAAAGAAAAAGACAGATGAATGAGTAAGAAAAAAATATCCAAAAGACATTTCCCTTCGAAATACAGTATCCTCTCGAAGACACAAAATTTATTCATGTTTTTTTTTCCCTTTTCCTTTCCCCTCCTTTTTTTACTCTTGGTTCCTCGATCTCTCAATATATGTGATGGCCCCAGTGGTGGCGATAGAACCCAATAGAACCCGAATAGTAACATTGAACCCTTGATCTTATGATATCATTTTTGTCAATGGGACGCGGCCAGTCGGTCTCTTCGATGTTATTTGTTATTTTTTTTGTTATTTTTGTTGCTGTTCTTGTTCTATCTGCTT
>NW_020868549.1:532582-545082 GCF_003789085.1 Penaeus vannamei
GGAGATAGAAATTAGGCAAAGAGAGAAGGCGAAGAAAGAGAAGACAGCGTACCAAGAAAATGGTCTAGCGAAAAAAGAAGAAGCAAGTGAGCAACAGAAAGAGGAAAAGAGAAATGAGCGATTAGGGCAGGATAAAGAAGGAAAGAAAAGAGGAAAAGGGAATGAATGACAGAAAGAGAGAAATAGAAGGGAGAGTGATAAGGGCAGGGCAAAGAAGGAAAGAGAGAAGGATGAGGGAAGAAGAGAAGAGAAACAGTACAAAACCAAAGAAAGATGGAAGAGACCGAAAATAGAGGATTCCAGAAAGAGAGAGAGGGAGAAGAGAATGTGAATTAAGAAAATGGAAGATAGCGAGAGAAATAGGAAAAAAGCGGGAGAGAGAAAACAGGAAAAGGAAGAGTGAGATGGAAGAGAGCTAGAGAAAGAGGAGGAAAAAGAAGCTGAGATGAATGTCTGAAAGACAAAGGGTGAGAAAGGAGGGTAAAAGAAAGAGAGAAAATGCTGAGAGAAAGAGAGAGAAAGGCGAGACAAAAAATGGGAGCGAAAGAGGAACAAAGACGATTGCAAGAAAAAGGGGGAAAGAGGCCGAGAAAAGAAGCGAGAGAGTAAAAGAATAACGGGTGAGAGAAAGAGGGCGAAATAAGAAGGACGAGAGAAAGAGGACAAAAGAAAAATGGGGGTGGGGGTGGGGGCAGAGAAGAGGAGATAGAAAAAGCTCGAGAGAGAAAGAAAAACAGAAAGACCCAGAGAGAAAAAGGCGAGGGAACGAAGGAGAGAGAAGAGATGAGAGAGAGAGGCGGAGAGAAAAAGGACAGAAAGACTTAGAAAGAAGAGGGCGAGAGAAAGAGAAGGGGAGAGCTCCGAGAACCCACATTCCCACAGGCGATGTCCGAGTGTTTGTCGCAGAAGACCCAAGTGCTCATACAAAGAGGGGAAAAGAGGGGACACACGAGGCTATTAGGGATAAACAAAGAGAAAAAAAGAACAAAGAGGGCCAAATGATAATAAAAAAAATAAATAAATAAAAAAAAATTGCCCTCATGTCTTTGTTAAGAATATTATTGATGTGGATAAATTCGGTTTTGGGTTCAGGGGGATAGGCTTGCTGTCGAGAGGAATGGGATATTTCAGTTTATTTGGGGTTTTAAGTGTTCTAAGAGTTTGCTTGAAGTTGCTGATTTTGCAGATTTTTTCATCTATTGGAGTCAGAATATTGATGGTCTCATCTGTTTGTCCCTCTCTCCCTCTTTCTCCGTGCAAATATATATACACATAGCTACATACATGCATGCATATGTATATATATATATATATTATTATATATATATATATATATATATATATATAATATATATATATATATATATATATATATATATATAATAACACACACGACATCACACACACACACACACACACACACACACACACACACACACACACAACACACACACACACACACACACAACACTGACGTACATACAGATACGCATCCGTGTGTGTGTTTCAGCATGCAGGAGTGTCCCGTATTTTTGTCAGTGGAAAAACAGTTCAAGTGAATTGCTATATTTTGACCATGAACATGAACGCATTATGATTCATGATTTCCTTTTTATCCGCTCTTTGAAACAGCGGCGAAGGTTTAACTTTCCAGTGATAAATAGAGATTTTTTCCCTCTCCGCTTTAACAATTTCATAAAAAGTTTCCTCATAATCATGCATTAATACCATGACTAAATTCGGCGGTGGCATGTAAGGCAAACGGGTCTATTTAAGAGAGAAAGAAAGAAAAAGAAAAAGAAAAAAAAGAAGAAAGAAAAATAAAAAATAAGAAAAAAGAAAGAAAGAAAAAAAAAAAATGAAAAGAAGAAGAAAGAAAAAAATCAAAAAGCAGAGCGGGTAGTAATACAGACAAACAAGTCTATAAAAAATAAAACATATATATAAAAAACACAAATTTACGAAGCAGAATCTATTCCAAAAATCGAAATCAAACTTCCAAACAAAGGAATCTATTTGATAAACAAGAAATATTTATGACACGAACACGGATTAATAAAACACAGAAGAGCCATTACCCTGACGCCACCCCCGAGGACATGAGAGTAAGGAAAGGGGGAAGACTGAATGATGGCGAAGTGAGAGGATAGAGGGAGGGAGAAGAGGGGAAGAGGGGCTGGAGAGGGGAAGAAGGACACCGCCCCTCGTAATGAGTTCACTGCTGGGGCACGTGAAGTAGGGAAGGGGAAGGGAAGAAGGAGAAGGGAAGAAGGAGAAAGGGAGAAGAGAGGAAGGAAGAAAAGAGAGATGGAGGGAAGGGAGGGAAATGGGAAAAGGGAAGGAGAGAAAGGGAGAGGAAAGGAAGAAAGAGAGAGGAAGGGAAGGGGAGAGGGAGGGAAAGGGAAGGGAAGAAAGGAGAAGGAGATGAAAGGAAGAAAAGAGAGGGAGGGCAAAAGGGGAGGAGAGGGAGGGAAATGGGAAGGGAAGGAAGGAGAAGAAAAGGAAAAGGGAGAAAGAGAGAGGAAGGAAGGGGAGGAGAAGGAGGGAAAGGAAGGAGAGAAAGGGAAGGGAGATGAAAGGATGAAAGAGAGAGGAAGGGAAGGGGAGGAGAGGGAGGGAAAGGAAGGAGAGAAAAGGGGAAGGAGATGAAGAAAGAAAGAGAGAGGGAGGGAACGGGAGAAGGGAGGGAAAAGGAAGAAGAACGGAGAGGAAAAGAAGAAAGAGAGGGTAGGAAGGGGAAGAAAGGGAGGAGAGGAAGGAGAGAAAGAAGGGAAGAAGGAGAAGGGAATAGAAAGGAAGAAAGAAGAGGGAGGGGAGGGAGAGATGGAGAAGGAAAAAGAAGGGAAAGAAGAATAAAAAGAGACAGGAGGGAAAAGAAGGAGGAAAGGGGAAGGGAAGAAGGAGAGGAGAGAAAGGAAAAAGAGAGGGGGAAGGGGAGGAGAGGGAGGGAAAGGGAAGGAAAGAAGAGAGGAGATGAAAAGGAAGAAGAGAGAGGGAAGGGAGGGGGAGTGGAGGGGAAAAAGGGAAGGAAAGAAGGGAAAGGAAGGAAAGAAGAATGGGAGAGAAAGGAAGGGAAAGGAGAAGGAGGAAGAGGAAAAGGGGAAAGGGAAGATGAAAGGAAGAAAGAGAGAGGGAGGGAACGGGAGGAGAGGGAGGAAAGGAAGAAGAACGGAAAGGAAAAGAAGAAAGAGAGGAGATGAAGAAGGAGAGGAAGAGGAAAGGAAAGGGAGAAAGGAAGAAGAAGAAGGGATAAGGAAAGGAAGAAAGGGAGGGGGAGGAGAAATAGAGGGAAAGGAAGAAGGAAGAAGGGAAGAGATAAGAAAGAGAGAAGGAGGGAAAAGAAGGAGAGAAAGTAAGGAGAAGAAAGAGGAGAGGAAGGAGAAAAAGAGGGGAGGGAAAGAGGGGAGGGAGGAGAGTAAAGAATGAGTATGAGGGATGGGGAAGGAAATAAAGGAAGAACAGATAGAGAAGGGAGCGGAAAGGAAGAAGAAGAAGGGATCAGAAAGCAAGAAAGAGAAGAGAGTGGAAGGATGAAGAGGGAGGGAGGTAATGGATCAGTATGAGGGATGAGGTATGAGGTAGAGGGGAAGGGGTGATGGGGAAAGGAGCGGAAGGGAATGGAGACAAAAGGAGGGAAGGGAAGGGAAATAGTGAAAAAGAGAAGTGAATAAAGGAGAGAAGAAGAGGGAAGAGTGGGGAGGGGAATGGAAGGCACAGAGGGGTAGGGATACGGTGAAAAGATGTAGATAAGAAAGATAGGGGAGGAAAAAGGGAGAAGAAAGAGAGATAACGGAATGATAGAAAGATAGAAGACGAGAAGAAAAGAGAAGTGGAAAGGAAAGGGAAGAAAAAATGGGACTTGGAACGCGGAAAACGGAATGATAGAAAGAGAGAGAGGAGAGAAGAAAGAGAAGTGAAAGGAAAGTGAAGAAAAATAGGATTTGGAGTTATTACAGATTTTCCAGTTCTGTCGTTCAATTGTCACTTGATGAACAACGGACCAGTACAAGAAGAGGAAGATCACTGAAGAAGTAAAAAAGAAGAAAAAGGAGAAATAGGAAAAAAAAGGTTAGAAGAAAAAGGAGAGATAGAAAAAATAAGAAGATAGAAGAAAGAAGAAGAAAAGAAAAAGGAGAAATAGAAGAAAAAAAGGAAGAGAGATGAAGATAGATAAGAAGAAGAAGAAAAAAGAACAGTAGAATAATAGAAACAACTAAAAGACAAATCTAATCCTTCTTCTGGATCGCTATCGGAACTTTTTTCTTGTTTTCCGTTTTCGCTGAAGACAGGTCGGGGGAGGGGGGGGGGTGTTTCTCCAGCCTTGCCAAGAGACCTCTTGTGTGTCATCGCGAAGACTGAGGAGGGGGCAAGGGGGGGGGGGGGGGTGAACAAGGGGTTTCATGAATGGGGTTTGAAAGAGGCGCGTGTACGGCGTGTGTGAGTGCACGTGTGTGTGAGTGTGTGTATGCTTGGGTTGGTGTTTGTGTTTGTGTGTGTGTGTGTGTGTGTGTGTGCGTGTGTGTGTGTGTGTGTGGTGTGTGTGTGTGTGTGTGTGTGTGTGTGTGTGTGTGTGTGTGTGTGTGTGTGTGTGTGTGGTGTTCGTGTGTGTGTGTGTGTGTGTGTGTGTGTGTGTGTGTGTGTGTGTGTGTGTGTGTGTGTGTGCGTGTGGTGTGTGTGTGTGTGTGTGTGTGTGTGTGTGTGTGTGTGTGTGTGTGTGTGTGTGTGGTATGTGCTGTTGTATGTGGTACTTGGAAATCTATTAATATTATGAAAACCCCTTATGCTGAAAAGAGGGCATAGTGGCGAAACACCCTATAAGGAGGCTTGTGACACCATGTCATTTTCAGCAAGCAACCCCCCCCCCCTCTTGATAGTCAAGGGTATCCTTCAACCCCGAACACTGGGGGAAAGAAAATCCAAATTTAATGAATAAGATTACAACATAATTTTAAATTCTTTCACCCATTTTGCACCAAGAAATTCCTGCAAATTTTCTCTCTCGTCTGTTGCACTGCTCCTTCTGCTTATCATTTATCGACTGAATGACGTTTACGAACTGTATGTCATGAAATAGATTTTTTTCTTACTATTGTATTTATATTTATTGTATTTATCTTACTATTTATTTATTATATTTATTATTATATTTATATTATATATTTATTTATTATTTATTTATTATATTTATCTTTACTATTGTATTGTATTTATTGTATTATATTGTTATAACACACACACACCACAACGAACACACACAAAACAAACACACACAAATATTCACACACACACACACACACACACACACACACACACACACACACACACACACACACACACACACACATATTCACACAGACACACACACACAAAATATTTTTCTTACTATTGTGGGTGTGTTTCATTTAATGTGGTATGTACGTTTTTGTTTGCGTTATATTTATTTTGACTACCTAATATAGAATGGCGGAAGGAAAAAGCAGTAAATGAATATCAGGACAATCTCAAAGATAAGATAATAATTAATAAGAATAAATAACCTTATTAATTTTTCTGATACGCAACACGAATCCATGTGTGGGGGGGGGGGTTGAGCTTCTACTCGTGTACTTATATGTGTGTTATTGTTGCTGTTTGTGTAATACAATGGAGTTGTGTGTAGTTTTGCTCTGTCTGTGTGTGTTTGTGTATGTGTTTATGTGTGTGTGTCGGTGTATGTGTGTTTGTTGTGTTGTGTGTTGTGTGCTGTGTTGTGTGTTGTGCTGTGTGTATGTGTGTGTGTGTGTGTGTGTGTGTGTGTGTGTGTGTGTGTGTGTGTGTGTGTGTGTGTGTGTGTGTGTGTGTGTGTGTGTGTGTGTGTGTGTGTGTGTGCGTGGTGTGTGTGTGTGTGATTTATCGAATGCCTCAACGACTTAAAGTCACCATAAATGTTGACCATCCCGAGGGGAGGGCAATGGAGAGGGAAGCAAAAGATATAGTTCTGGACAAAGGGAAAGGGGGAAGAGGAGCAGAAGATAAGGAGAGGGGGTAAGAGGACAAGGAGATGCGGGGAAGAAGGAGCTGGAGTGATAAGGGAGAGGGGAAAAGAGGCAGGGCGAAGGGGCGAGGGGCAGCCCTCCCTTACATCTCTTCTACTACTCGACAATGGGCCATATCCGTCCCATTTGTTTACCCTTGTCAGAACGGCTGAGAAACAACCCTGGATTTCTTGACAGCCAAAGGACCCGAAGAGGAAGACTTACGTGAGCTTGGTTGATGTGAGAGAAAACGGGGAAAATGAGAATTATAATGAGAGTTGGAGTATCTGTGATGAATTCGTGTGTTATCTCGACACACCGTGCGTGGGCTTCTTTGTGGTGGAAATTTAGTTTGCGTAAGTGTAGAGCACGCTTTTGGGGGACGTAATGCTAGTTTGCATAATGTGGATCTGGGTTTATTTCTTAAGAGATTTTTTTTTTCTTTGACTCTATCCCTTTCTTTTCCCCTCCCTTCTTCCCTATATCCCTCCATTTCTCTCTCTTTTCTCCCTCCCTCTCTCTCTTTCTCTATTTCCCTGTCTCCTTATGCATATGGGTAGAAGTGCGTTTGCATTATCGGGTATGTTGGTATATGCAACTGTACGTATATACACACATTCACATACGCATATACCATTTCCGGTAAAGCAGACTCACGTATCTTTACACGCAGACCCGTCCTATAGGCTGCATCATCACACCGCAGACAGACAGACATCCACCTCCCCAACTACACCAGCGCCCCTTCTACATAATTAATCATTAAGTTGATTATGATGCCGAGGTCCTTTCCACTCACTTTATCATCTTATGACCGAGGAAACGCCCCTTCTCCTCGAACGTATAATGAGGCGCTTCCCCTCACTCCTCCCTCCACCCCTTGCTGTCACTCCTCCCTCCACCCTTCCTCACTCCTCCTTCCACCCCTTCCCTCACTCCTCCCCTCCGCTCCTTCCCCTCACTCCCTCCTCTCCACCCCTTGCTGTCACCCCTTCCCTCACTCCTCCCTTCCACCCCTTCCCTCACTCCTCTCCTCCCCTCCTTCCCCTCTCTCCCCCTCTATCTTGGTGTTGCAGAAGATGGTTCTATTCAGACTATGCAATGCGCGGTGCTCATTGTGTCTTTGTATTGCAACTTTGGAATGAGGTAAGGGGAAGTTTCCTTTACGCTTTTCATGCTTAAATTGCAATCTATCTGCATACATATATATATATTTTTTTTTGGTAAATGACAATGGATTCTCTTGTTAGGGATTGTCAGTGTCTTGATGGAATTTCATTTTTTTTAGAAATAAACACATTGTTTTTTTTTTCTTTTGTTGATAATGAGTAGTATTCTTGCATTAACAACAACCGAGAAGTGTCCCCATAATTTTTCAGATCATTAGGTACTGGTCTTCACTATTTTTCTGGTACAAGATAAACAAATATATTGCGAAACAATAACGCATCCTACAGGTAACATTGTAGGATTAAGAGGACAACCCCACTCGCACCATCCTCTCCCCCACCCTTCTCCCTACCAACGCTTCACTCTTTCCTTCCACCTCCTTCTCCCTCTTCTCCCCCCTTTATCCATTACCCTCCCTCCCTCCACCTCAAATCCCTTCTCTCCACCCAACTTTCCACCCTCCTCTTATTTCCCTCCACCTTCCACTTACTCCTTCTCTCCTTCCACCTTTCCCTTCCTATCCCTCCCCCTCCTCTCCAGGCAAATATCATAGTAACTTTAATAACCATGAACATAATCTTTGAAATCCAGTCCAAAGGCAGATTCCAGATTTTGGTGATTATCAGTGATAATGATAGTAATCATGATAATAATGATAATGATAATAACAATAATGATAATAAAAACAACAATAACGATAACAATAATAATGATGCTGATGAGGATGATAACAATAACAATTCTACTGATAAAAATATAAATCAGATAATAACGATGACAATAAAGATAATAATAATATCAGTGATAATAATAACAATGATGATGAGGATAATAATGATAATAGTAATGGTAATAATAACAACAGTAATATAATGATGATAACAACAATAATAGAAATAACAATAACTATTAATAACAGTAATGATGATATCGACAATAGTAATAACAAAAACAACAGTAATAATATTAGTAATAATTATAATTTTGATAGTAAAAACAAACACAATAACAAAATTAACAGTAATAATGATAATGAAAATGATGATAACAACAATGATAACAGAAAAAGAAGAGAAAAGAAAGAAAGCAAAGGTGAAACGACAAACAAACAAAAAAAATAGGTGTAATCGCGGCTCGCAAACAAACACACGTACATTGTGATTATGATAATGGCTGCACTTTCTATATCCCCGTCACGTGGTTTAATTAAAAGGAGGAGCAGAGATTAATCCGTAATTGTAAACACTGTACTTCTTAATCTGATTTTTTTTACCGCTTCCCCCCCCCCTCTCTCTCTCTGACTCTTTCATATCTCGCTCTGTTTATTCGCTGTCTCTGTCTCTGTCTCTCTGTTTATTCTCTGTCTCTGTCTCTGTCTCTCTCTCTCTCTCTCTCTCTCTCTCTCTCTCTCTCTCTCTCTCTCTCTCTCTCTCTCTCTCTCTCACACACACACACACACACACACACACAAACACACACACACACTCACACATGGAAAAGAACAAATTAATATGCATATAATCAAAGAAGTAACATAATGAGCAACCAAATAACTGAATAACCAAATAAATAGTTAGATAAGCGAATAACCCAATAAATACCCAAACAAATAAAGAAATAAACGAATAACCTAATAAATAACCACAAAACTAAATAAACATCAAAGTAAAGGAAATAAATAACCGAATAAATAAATAGATGAACAAATAACCCCACAAATAACCAAATATCCAAATAAAAACGAACAAAACACAAAAAGCTAAAAAAAAAAAAAAAGTGCACACGTAACCCCCAAATAACAACAAATGCCCAAAATACGTGTTTATCAGTAAAAGCAAAAGTTTCGCGCGCAGCTGTGCAGGAACTGCATTACGCCCCGGCTCTCCATTTCCGGCCGCCGCGAGCCCTGTGGCGGGAAATTTGATTGCGAGCGGTTGCGCCCCGTCTCAAGGTGATGGAAATCTGAATACACACGAGGAAAGCTCCCTGGATACGCTTTAGATGGATGGTTAAGCCTGATATGTATATAAGATTGAGATTTGGTTGTTTATGTGTTTATTTTGCTGGGTGGTTTCTCCGTTTCTTTGTTTGCTCTGCTTAGTTTTATCTTATGGGTTATTTTGTCTATATCTATTATTGTCATTATCATTATTATCTTTATCATTTCTATTGTTATTATTATTATTATTATTATTATTATTATTATTATTATTATTATCATTCTTATTATTATTATCAATATCATTATTACTATTATCATTTTCATTATCATCATCATAATTATTATCATTATTATTATTATTATTTTTATTATCATTATTATTATTATCATCGTTATTATCATTATTATTGTTATTATCATTTTCATTATTATCATCACAATCATTATCATCATTATTATTATCAATATTATTATTATTATTATTATCATTATTATTATTATTATCATCAATATTAACATTATTATTATCATCATCATTATGATCATTATCATTTTGATCATAATTACTATGATCATTATATCTATCATTCTTATCATTACTATTATCATTATTATTGACATTATCATTATCATGATTATCATCATCATTTTATTATCATTATTGCAGTGTCGTTAATAACTGTGGAAAAGATATAAGTAGTTGTAGTAATAAAACTGTTACAATAACTACTACTAATTGAAAAAAATAACATGAACAATGATGATGATATTGAAAAACAAAAACAATAATCATGAAAAAATCATACAGAAAATATAGTGATTATAAGAATGATGATAATGATAGAAAATTTATTAATTGCACCTATTAATATAATAACAATAATGATAATGATAACAGTATCAACAACAACAAAACATGAGGTGCAGTAGTATCCTGGGCTCGTTTGACTCGAACGTCCAACTTTAATGGTGATTGTTTGCACGTAGCAGGCACGGCCGAATAAAAAAGAGAGACAAAAAGGTGGATAAATCAGTTGCGATATTAAATTTTCTCTTGCTTTCTTTCGTTCCCTCTTTCTCTCTGATTTGCGTTCTCTCTCTTTCTCTCTGTCCCTGTCTTATTTTGTTCTTTTCCTTCCTCTTTTCCTTCTCTCTCTTTTCTCCTCCCTCCCTCCTTCCTGTCTCATTCTCTCTTTTATTTTTTTCCTTCTCTCCCTCTCTCACCTCTTCTCTCTCTTTTTCCTTCCCCCTCTCTCTCTCTTTCCTTCACTCTCTCTACTTCTCTCTCTCTTCTCTCTTCTCTCTTCTCTCTTCTCTCTCTCTCTCTCTCTTCTCTCCCTCTCTCTCACCTATTGTGTTTAATAATTTGTGCATAGATATTCAAGTGATTGAATTTTCACGCCAGCAGAATACATGAATAAGGATTTACATTCCCATTTTATCGGGAAAGAGCAACTCACGCGGCAAAACGAAATCGCATTAGCGTGATATTCCCGAATACAAATGAAATATATTCTCTCTTTTTTTATATGAAAATGTTATCTTTTTTCATCCGCTGGTAAATAACAAACACACTTACGGAATGCGGAATGCGCACGAGTTTGAAGGGAAGGGAGGAAAAACAAAAACACAAAAACAAAAACAAAAACAAAAAAAAAACAAAAGCGACTCGCCCAGTTCGAAAATGCGCGCCATTTAGGCTGATCGTCCTTCGGGAATGCTGGGTTCATTATTGGCCCGGTTGCAAAACGAGTTGGTATTAACTCTCGCGTGCAATATTCAGGCCTCGGTGAATCGAAACGCGGCAACTCTCCTTGCAACTGCGCGTGCAACAACGTCGGGAAAGTCATAAATGTTGCAAAATCAATTGGGTCGTTCAGTGTTTTTGGCTCGGTGAGATGACTAGTTTTAGAAAAAATTATAATTGTAATTTACGTGTTAATAAAAGTGGTGAGTAAAGGGGTCTAGGATGAGAAAGAGATAGATACAGAGAGAGAGAGAGAGAGAAAGGTCGATAGATAGATAGATAGACAAAAAGGACCACAGCACACACACACACAGAGAAGAGAGAGAGAGGAGAGGAGAGAGAGAGAGATGAGAAGAGAGAGAGAGAGAGAGACAGAGAGAGAGAGAGAGAGAGAGAGAGAGAGAGAGAGAGAGAGAGAGATAGGTAGGTAGATAAATAGATAGACAAACAGACAGACAGAGAGGGGAGAGAAAGAGAGAGAGAGAGAGAGAGAGAGAGAGAGAGAGAGAGAGAGAGAGAGAGAGAGAGAGAGAGAGAGAGAGAGAGAGAGAGAGAGAGAAGAGGGGAAGAGAGGGAGAAAAGAAAGAGAGAGACCATGAGAGAGAGAAGGAGGAAGAACCAATTAGACAGACAGGCATATATAAATAGATAAATATATAGAGAGAATATGAAATATATAAAGATAAAATGTGAGAAAGGAAGAGAAGGAATAATAGAGTAATAGTATAAAGAATATTTACAGCTCTATAAGCTTGCTTTACTAATTCAAATTTTCCTTAGTTTATGTCATAGTCTCCAGTGAAGTCTTTCATTTTCATTTTAAAAATCGGGACTTATTCCCAATGTTGAAATGTTGAAACTGCACTTATGGTAGTCAGGGAGTAAAAAAAATGAGGAAATAAATCAAGGGGAATCAGAGTAAGTTGAACAATGAACAGCGCTATTCATTCATCAAAGTGATAAAAATTCAAACTTGCAAAAAAAAGGGGGAACTGAAAAAAAAAGTGAAAACAAATTTCTGAACAATTCCCAACAGCATTTGCAACGTAAAAAACTCTCGTTCGCATTTTGCTCATGTGGATCGTCATGGGAAACGAACTCAAAAGAAAATGCTGGACAAACTGAAATGATATCCCTGGTCGGTCGTGAATCCGGATTTGACTTACGGAAACGGCGGGTTTCGTCCCTTTAGGCAAATTGGCTTTCCCATAAAAGAAAATGAAATAATAATCGGCGAGTCCTAATGAGCAGGAGAGGAGAAAGGAGAAGAACCGGGGATAGAGAGTGGGAGAGGGAAAGGGAGAGATAAGAATATATAGTAAAAAAGTCCGAACGACGAAGGAGCTCATTTTGGCGGGAAACCCGAGAACCAGAGTTCCATTTCCCACGCTTTTCGTTTTCTCCTTTTCCTTTTTTATCACAGTTTCCTTCTCTTTTCCCACTTCTCTTTATCTGATCTATTACAACATCCTGCGCCAAGGTGTATAGAATATCCCTCTTACAGAGTCCAAAATCATTTAATGAAAAAGGAAAATCGAGATTGTAACTTTCAGGACGTTGTCGTGTACTGATTTGCGAAACTTTCTTCGTCTTGGGAAATTTAAGAGACTGTGGATCGGTTTGGAAA
>NW_020868549.1:550082-552582 GCF_003789085.1 Penaeus vannamei
CTTTTCGTTATTCTTTTCTTTTCTCTTTCTCTTTTTTTTATTTCTGTTTTCTTTTTCTTTATTTATTTTCATTTTCTTCTCGTTTTTCTTATTTTATTCTCCTCTCCGTTTTTTTCTCTCTTCTGAGGGGTTTCTCTTTGTTTTCTCTATTATTCTCTTCCCCCCATTCTTAGGGACTTTCATATCGTTATGTTTATTTTCGTTTTCTCCTATCCTTTCGCTCTCTTCTTCGTTCTTCTTGTCATTTTCTTTTTCTTCTCTTCCCTTTCTCTTTGTTCTTCCCTTATACTTTTCTTTTCGTTATCCTTGTTCTTCTTTCTTTCCTATTCTATTTTCCCGTCTTCCCCTTTTTCTCTATCTCATTCTTCTCTTTGTTTTTTTTTTGTTCCTCTTTTTTTTCTTCTCTTCCCTTTCTCCTTCTCTTTCGTTTTGCTTTCCCCCCTCTTCTATTCTTAGTCTTTTCTTTGTTTTTTCCTTCTCTCCCTTTTCCTTTTCTCGTTTTCTTATTTTTCTCTTCTTTCTCTCTTCTTTGTCTTCTTTTTTTCCTTTTCTTCTTTTGTCTTTTTTTCTTTTTCTTTCTTCTCTTTTCTACTTTTTTCTTTTTCTTTCTTCTTCCCTCTTCTTCTCTCCCCTTTTTCCAATCAACTAGCTGGGCTCCCCTAACACAAACAAGTCTCTAAGTGTGTTATTGGTTCTCCTAGTGTTTATCATTGCCTCTTTTATCATTTCTCTCTCATTCCCCCTTTGTTTCTAACCTTCATTCTGTGTTATTACTTTAATTGCGGTGTTCTCTTCCTCTTTATTTCCTTCTCTCTATTATCACGTTTCTGTCTTTCATCTCTTTCTTCTGTCTACTTATATCTGCTACTGCTCTTGTTTATTTTTTTTTTTTGAACTTTTATCTCTCTATTCTATTTTCCTTTCATTTCTCCTCTTTCGACCCTCTGCTAGGTAGCGAGATAGAACACTACTGCGTCTCTCACTTGATGTACGTATGTGTCTGTTTGTCTGTCTGTCTGTCTACCTGCT
This sequence comes from Penaeus vannamei, assembly GCF_003789085.1. Lineage (NCBI taxonomy): Eukaryota > Metazoa > Arthropoda > Malacostraca > Decapoda > Penaeidae > Penaeus > Penaeus vannamei. The sequence goes on from NW_020868549.1 coordinate 551,112, forward strand.
TGAATGTCTGTGTCTGTGTCTGTCTCTGCCTCTCTGTCTGTCTGTCTGCCTGTCTCTCTCTGCCTTTCTTCCCTCTCCCTCTCTATCTATATATCACTGTTTCTGGCAATGTGTCTGTGGTTTTTAATAAATTTCTTTGTGTGCTTTCACCTGTCTCATGCATGTTTGATCATGTTATTTCTTCCTCTTTCCCTTCTCTCATTCGTACACATATACTCACTTCCTTCTTTGTTTCGTTCCCCACCTCTCTTTTTTTCTTTTACTGTATCCGTCACCTTTTCTAGATCTCTTCCCAATTTCCCCAATTCCACCTCTTTCTGTATCTCCTCATCCTCTTTCCATTGTCTCTCTCTTCCTCTATTACCCTCCTTGTCTCCTGACTGTCCACCTCATCTCTCTCTCTCTCTTTCTTTCTCTCTCTCTCTCTTCTCCACTCTGTGTCTCTGTTTCCTTCTCTCCTCGCTCTATGTCTTTGTTTCCGTCACCTTGCTCCATCTCTCCTCATTTGCCTCCCTCTTCCTCTCTCTTCTCTCTATCTCTCCCTTTCATTTCCTCGTTCCGAGGCTTCCTCTCCTTCTGTCAGTCTCCTAACTCCCATCTCCCTTTTTTCCCTCTCTCTATCGTCCCCTATCACTCCTTCCTTCTCCCTTTCCCTCTCTCTCCTCTCGTCTCCTTCCTCTCACAATGGGATACAGCGCCAAACTCCCATCTCTCCGTCTTTTCCTCTCTCTTTCTCTCTTCTCCTGTCTCTGCCTATTCCTCTTTCCATCCCTCCTCCCCCTTGCGTCCCTCTCCTTCAGCCAGTCTTCCCGTCTCCCTCCTCTCACAGTGGGAAACAGCGCCAAACTCCTAATTGGATTGAGCCAAACAGGTAACACCGAGTCTGTGGTCGCCGCCGCCGACACAATCAAATTTTAGAGCCGCGTAATTGTGTTTCACGGAGAGAGCGAAGTGGCACAGCAGGGCGTCCGCTGCGTGGGCGGTTCTGAGGGCGCCTTGTCTTTGATGACTGGCTGATCTTGGGATGATACGGAAGGGGTAATGAGGGCGGCGATGACTTGTGAATGTGCTGTGGGCGTGGATCTGCTGTATGGGGGACGGCTGTGATAATACGGAGTGGGGCAGATAACGAAGATCTGTGAGTATGCCGTGTGTACATGACAACATATGCGATACCCAATGTATTTCAATAAAGCTCAGGCACATAGCTTCAAAAAATCATCCAACATAACTGTATAACTCCCAAAAGTTTCACAAGTTTCAGTACAACTGCATAAGCGCCGAGACATCTTCTGTATTCCAGTCACAGCTTCATAACTCTAAATGTAAATTTAAAACCCAACCATAGATACCTAACTCCTAACACATTTTCACACTTCTAACACGGATTCATAGCTCATAGTACAGCTTCATAAACACAACATATATTCATACCTTCCGATACAATTTCATAATTCCCAACATAGCTTTA
>NW_020868549.1:556969-574469 GCF_003789085.1 Penaeus vannamei
GCATGTCACTCAAAAACAGGTGTTGTCAATCAGCCTGACATCAAATAGACAGTTATTTTCCACAGAACTTATCCATGTTCTATATACATAAAAAAAAAAAGAAAAAAAAAAAAAAAACCACGAAGGGCTAGGTAAAAACACGGGTTATCAAAGGTTTATCAAAATATATTAAAATTTGCTTCCCACAGTTAGTGTCACATCACCCCGCACTTGATGTATTTTTTCGTTCCAGTCGGCAAATCAATTATATTCTCTGCGGTAGAATCCAGACTTCGTATATTGCGGTATTGGTGCGTGTGTATGTTTGTGTATGTGCGGCGTGCGTTTGCGTGTGTTTTTTTGTTTGTTTGTTTGTTGTGTTTGTTTGTGTGTGCGTGTGTGTGTTGTGTGTGTGTGTTGTGTGTGTGTGTGTGTGTGTGTGTGTGTGTGTGTGTGTGTGTGTGTGTGTGTGTGTGTGTGTGTGTGTGTGTGTGTGTGCGTGGTGTGAGGGTGTACGTACATATTATGTCTGTGTCTGTGTACATTGTGGATACGTGTGCGTCCTGAGAGAGAGAATCTACTTGGGCTTCCAATATACGGATGAGTGTCGGACATCTTGGGATCTGATGTTCTCTCTCTCTCTCTTCCTCCTCCTCCCTCCCTCCCCCTCCTCCCCCCCTCCCCTCCCTCCCTCCCTCCTCCCTCTCGCTCTCTCCTGTATGCAAGTTTATCTCAGTCCTTAAATTTTTTCGTATAACTCTATTCTGTTCCGTTAGTTTTCTTTACCTCTTTTGCTTATCACTCTTTCATATTTTTTCTATCTTTCCCCACCCCTTATCTCCTTCCATTCCCCCATCCCCCATTTATCTCCTCCGTCGCCCCACATCCCCCCTCTCACCCTCCCCATCTCCTCCATCCCCCTTTCCCTCTCCCCGCCCATCTTAACCCCTTCTTCACTCAACCCCCTCCCCCCCCCCCTACTCACCAAGAGCCCTTTCTACGCTCGATCCCCCCCCCCCCCGCCCGCCCTCAGCCCTCCATCAGCCCTGTCTCCACTTGATTTCCCTACCTACCCCCCCATCCTTCCCTATTCCTCTACTCGATCTCCATCCTTCTAACTCATCATCCCCCAGGCCCACCCCCCCCCAACGACTAGTACCTAGCCCCCTCTCTCTCCACCTTCCTCCCCTCCTTCATTTCCCTCTCCATCTGCCTGATTTCCCAGCCCCACCCCCCCTCCTACCGCCCACAACCCTCTTCCTTTTCTCGTATCCGCCCCTGCCCTCCCTCAGCACCCCCCCTCCACTCCCGACCTCCATCCCCCTCCCCGCCCACATCCTTTCCTCGGCTGCCCTCCACCAGTTCCCTCTCCTGTCCGCCCCTAAGACTCCCACCAGCCCCACTGCACTCGATCCCCAACCCCTTCTCCCATTCTATCCCCACCTCTCCTCCACCCCCCTAAACCCTTCCCACGCCCACCCTCCTTCAGCCTTCCCTCGCCCTCTCCCCTCAACTCCTCCTACCCTCCCTCCTCCACTCATACCCCAAGCCTCCTCCATCTACTCACTCCAGCTGTTCCCTCCATCCCCTGCCCCCAAACCCCGACCCCCACCCCACCCAAGAAACCTTTTGTTACTCTGCGATCTCTCTCTCTCTTCTCTCTCTCTAATCTATCTATCTATCTATCTATCTATCTATCTATCTATCTATCTATCTATCTATCTATCTATATATAATATAATAATATATATATATATATATATATATATCCCCCCTCTCTCCCCCCTCCCTCCATCTCTTTCTCTCTCTCTTCTGTCCTCCCTCTTCCCTCTCTCTCTCTCTCTCTTTCTCTCCTCCCTCTCTCTCTCTCTTTCTCTCTCTCTCTCTCCCCTCCTCCTCTCTCTCTCTTCTCTCTCTCTCTCTCTCTCCCTCTCTCTCTCTTCTGCTTCTCTCTCCTTGACGCAAATTATCGCGTGGCCATAATTCACGGATATTGGGCCGCGACCGCGTATCACTCCATTGGCGGACGAAACTGACCGCGGGTCATTTAAGTCCTTTGTTCCTAGAGACAGTTATCCTTTTCTCTCTCTCTCTCTCTCTCTCTCTCTCTCTCTCTCCCTCTCTCTCTCTCTCTCTCTCTCTCTCTCTCCTCTCTCTCTCTCTCTCTCTCTCTCTCTCGCTCTCGCCTCGCCTCGCTCTCGCTCTCGCTCTCGCTCTCGCTCTCGCTCTCGCTCTCGCTCTCTCTCTCTCGCCTCGCTGTGCTCTGTCTCTGTCTCTGTCCTCTGTCTCTGTCTCGCTCTCGCTTCTTTTCCTTTCCTTAGGCTCTTTTACTTGTTTTGTTCCATTCCTTTTTATTTTTTTCTTCTGCTTTCTCTTTCTCTCGCTTCTTCCTCCTTCCCCGGGTTCTTTTCGTTGTTTTGTTCCCTTTCTTTTCATTTCTCTTGAATTTATATTAGTTTTTTTCCTTCTCATCTTAATATAGTCCTAAAATTCTAAGAGGACAGTTATGCGTTTCTCTTTCTCTCTCTGTCTCTTTCTTTTTCTGTCGCTCATTCCCCTTTCCTCTGGCTGTTTCTCTCTCCCCTTTTTTACTATTTTAAATGTATTTAGTTACATTCTTTATATTTCCCTTCCCCATTCTTTCTTATTCTCCCTTTCCCTCTTACTGCATTTCCTCCTCTCCCTTCTATTCCTCTTCCCTTTTATATCACTCGTGGCTTTCCTCTCCCTTTCTTCAGTCTTCTTCTCCCCATCTCTCTTCTTGCTCTTCATTACTTTTTCCCCCTTCATCCTCCTTGACTCTCTTCCCTCAATCTTTCCATTTCTCTCCTCTGCTTTTCCTTCACTTTTTTCCTCTTCAGCCTCTCCTTCTTCTGCCCTCTCCCTCTCCCTCTTTCTCTTCCTCCGCGCTTTCCATTCCCATTCTCCTCCCCCTTCCTTCCTTTCCTTCTGCTCCGGTCCTTTCATAACGTCTCTCAAAGGCTTATTTTTCTCTGTCTTGTTTTTTGGAATGTTTATTACAACTGCACTTCCGGACTTCATTGTCCATATTCTTCCTTTCTGTTCCCCCTCTTGTTCTCTACCTTTTCATTCGGTTCTCTTCCTCCTTCTCCTCTTCCTCAATGTCTCTCTGTCGGCTGCTTTCCCCACTTCTCCCCCGTCGTCTCCTACTAATCTTCTTCCTCTTATTATTTCTCCTTCTCCTCCTCCTCCTTCTCAATCTGTTTCCACTTTCTCCTCCTCCTACTCTCTTTTTTTCAATTTCAAACTGCATTTGTCTTACCTTCCCTGCTCCCCTCCTCTTCTATCTCCTTCTTCTTTCTTCCCTCATTCGCAAGCTCAACGTTTGGAAACAGAAATCTATCTATTTGATTCGCTAACAAACTTCCCCCTCGGTAAAAGTACAAACGAGTGTTTTTCCCTCCCCACGAGGCACTTAAAAGCGGCAGCAGAGGAGCCGAGGGCCTGCTAGCAGATTAGCAGGTGGAGCGAGTGTCTGTGGCAGCTTTGATACCTTCCCCCCCCCCGTGCCCTTCACCCCCTCCTTTCCCTCGCCTCACAGAACGCTCCTTTTTATCGATGCAGATTGGATCTAATCGAGCATTGAGGCCTTGTATTCGTGTGTGCATATAGATATACATGTGCATGTATACACACAAACACACAACACCAGATACACACACAGTACACACACACACACATATATTCACATATACTTATTATCATATGTGTGATATTGATTTCAGGAGTATTCCGAGATTGTCGTCTTATTATTTAAAACAAATCTTGCTTATGCTTGGGATTTTTTCCTTATATATATACACATATATATGTTATACACACACACACACACACACACACACACACACACACACACACACACACATAATATATATAATATAATAATATAATATAATATATAATAAATATATATATATGATATAATATTATAGTATATATATATTATATATTATATATATATATATATATATATATATATATATATATAATAAATATAATATAATATATATTATATATAATATTATAATATATATATATATAGAGAAGAGAGAGAGAGAGAGAGAGAGAGAGAGAGAGAGAGGAGAGGGAAAGAGGGAGGGAGGGAGGAGGAGGAGGGAGGGAGGGAGGGAGGGAGGAGGGAGGGAGAGAGAGAGAGAGAGAGAGAGAGAGAGAGAGAGAGAGAGAGAGAGAGAGAGAGAGAGAGAGAGAGAGAGAGAGAGAGATCATATCTATATTCTATCTATCTATCTATCTCTATCTAGAATATATAAACTTATATATATATATATATTATATATATATATATATATATATATAAATATAATATAAATTATATAATATATATAATATATATAATATATATATATTATAATATAATATTATATATAATATATATAATATATTATATATATATTATATATATATATATATATATATATATATATATATATATATATATATATATATATATATATATATATATATATATATATATATATAATATGGGGAGAGAGAGAGAGAGAGAGATCTAGTGCACACACACGTACAGATACTTCAGAAAGTCTACTTACAAACATACCCCGACGCCACACGCTCATAACAGTACACTGGATCCACGCATACACCTTTTTCTTTTTCTTTTTCTTATGTATTTCAATTTGTGAAATTGATTTTGTCGTTCCAGTCGCCCGGATGCTGTGCGGGTTCTGGAGACGAGGAGCTGAGGAAATATTGGCACTTGCTATTGCAGCTTTGCATGTTTTCGCAACATGGCGCGAGTGGCGAGTTGGAGAGCCTCAAACTCGCGGTGAAAGGGTGTGTATTTCTTTTCATTTATTTCCTCTTCGGGTTCCTCTCTCGCTCGCCTCTCCCTCCCGTCCCTCTCCTGTTCTCTTCCCCATTCCCTCTCCTATCCCCTTTATTTTCCGTCCCTCTCCTATTCCCTTTCCTTCCCGTTCCTCTCCTATTCCCTTTATTTTGCGTGCCTCTCCTATTCCCTTTCCTTCCCGTCCCTTCCCATCCCTTCCCCCCTCTCCTATTCCTTTTCCCGTCCCTCTCTATTCCCCTTCCTTCCCTCCCTCTCCCCTTCCTTCCCAGTCCCCTCCCATTCCCTTTCCTATCCGTCCCTCTCCCATTCCCTTTCCTATCCGTCCTCCCTTTATATTCCCCTTCTCCCATTCCTTTCCTCCATCCTTCTCCCATTCCCTCTCCTACCCATCCCTCCTTCCCATCCCTTTCCTTCTCGTCCCTTCTTATTCCCCTTTTCCTTCCCTTCGATATGAACGTCTTGGAGATCTGTGTCTGTCTGTTTTCCTTTCCATTTCTATTTGGTATGTTAGTCTGCATTCCGGTGATTCTCCCTTAGAACGCACAGCTATCTGGCTTTTATCTCTATATATATATATCTATCTATTCATATCTGTAACTATATCTATATTTATATCTGGATCTATATCTACATTTATATCTATACCTATATGTTTCAATATCTGCATATCAATTTTTATGTCTACATCTATATCTGTATCAGTATCTATATCTCTACATCTAGATCTATTTACCCATCTATCTATCTATCCACATATTTATCTATCTATCTGTCTATCTATCTATCTACATATTTATCTGTACCTACATGCACGTAGAAAAAGTATGAACCAGAATGAATGCAACAGATATTTTTTACCTGTTTCGATTATCTCTTCGTCAAAAATACATGTATTTCTGAAGAAGATATAATTGGAACGTAACTATTTATATACCAATATCTGTATCTATCTGTATCTATGTATCTATGATCCACCTATCTCACTCTGTCTATCTATCTGCATGTACATTTCAATCCATCCATGTGTGTATATATATATATATATATATATATATATATATATATATATATATATATATATATATATATATATCGATATCTATATATGTATCCATAGCTATATAAATGTCTTTTCATCTTTCTATCTATCTGTCTATATATCTATCTCCATATAACTATGCATCTATGTCTATATCTATGTCAATATGATATCTGTATCTTTATCTATATCTATATTTTTATCTGCATATACTTATACTGATATCTGAATCTAAATAGTTATATCTATATCTTTATCTGCATATATTATTTTTGATTCTGAATCTAAATAGTTTATCTATATCTCTATATACATATATTTATTCTATCTATAGCTGAATATATCTTTTTTCTGCTTCTGTATATACACATCTCTCTCTCTGTCTGTTCTTTCTCCCGCCCCCCCCCCTCTCTCTTTTACTACACCCTCACACACACACACACACACCAAACATATATGTGTGTGTGTGTGTGTGTGCTGAACATACTAATCTATACATCCATATATTTTTTTTATCTACAGCAATACACATACCTATATATTTTTCTTTCGCGTTTCCTTTCGGAAGCACCAAGAAAAAGATTGAGCTTCTGCGGCCGCTGACCAAAAATAACCCCCGGCCTCGAATTGCATGTGTTTAGGTTCCTCAGAAAAGACATACTGAGGAAAAATTTATGTTTATACATACATGCATACAAATTCTTACACACACGCACACAAAACACATTTGTATATATATATGTATATGTATAGTATATATAATATATATATATATATATATATATATATATATATATATATATATATATATATATATATATATATATATAATATATATATATATATATATATTAATATATATACATACATATATATATATATATATATATATATATATATATATATATATATATATAATATATATATATATGATATATGTGTGTGTATGTATGTATATATAAAGTATGCATGCAACCACATACATACACGCATGTATGGCGCCTGCATTCCGATACCGCTGTGAGGCCACGAGATCCCTGAACGCGCTATAAACGCTGTGCCATTACAAGGGCAAGTTCCCCCTCGGCCTCCCTGTAATACGTCTTCAGGGTGAACGATTAGAGAAGGGAGAAAGAGAAAGAGAGAGAGAGAGGGAGAGGAAGAGAGAGAGAGAGAGAGAGAGAGAGAAGAGAGAGAGAGAGAGAGAGAGAGAGAGAGAGAGAGAGAAGAGAGAGAGAGAGAGAGAGAGAGAGAGAGAGGAAGAGAGAGAGAGAGAGAGAGAGAGAGAGAGAGAGAGGGAGAGGGAGAGAGGAGAGAGAGAGAGAGAGAGAGAGAGAGAGAGAGAGAGAGAGAGAGAGAGAGAGAGAGAGAGAGAGAGAGAGAGAGAGAGAGAGAGAGAGAGAAGAGAGAGAAAGAAAGAAAGAGAGAGACAGAGAGAGAAAAAAAAATAAACAGAGGCACAAAAAGAGGAGAAAAAAAGACAATAAAAAATAAAGAAAAGAAACAACATCAACAACAAAAAGAAACACCGCCAAAAAAGGGAAAGACAAGAGAAGAAAAAAAGAAAAGGAAAAAGAATCAGAAAAGACCTTTCCGGCCCTTTTTCAGATCTTGAGATCAGAGGAACAGAATAAAATGCTGCGATGAGATTAAAGAGCAACCCCGCTCGCTTCGGCCGCCCGGGATCTCTTAATCTCAAGGGGGGTTGGGGAGGGGGTTGGAGGGGGAAGGTTAGTGGGGAGGGGGTTCGGAGAAAGGGGGTTGGAATGGGGTGGGTTGGGAAGGTGGGGTGGGGGTTAGGGAAGAGGAATGGGGTGGGGAAGAGGAAGGGGTTGGATGGGGTGGGGTTTGGAATGGGGTGGGGTGGGGAAGAGGATTGGTTGGATGGGTGGGGTTGGAATGGAGGGGTTGAAGGGGTGTGGTGGGGTGGGAAGGGTGGAATGGGCTGGGGGGAAGAGGAATGGGTGGGGTTGGGGAAGAGGGAATGGGGTGGGGAAGAGGAGATGGGGGGTTGGAATGGGGTGGGGTTGGGGGAAGAGGAATGGGGTTGAATGGGGTGGGGTGGGAAGAGGAAAGGGTTGGAAATGGGTGGGAGTTGGGGGAAGAGGAAATGGGGTGGAATGGGAAGGGGTTTTGGAATTGGGGGTTTGGGTGAACCAGAGGAAGAGGGGTGGGGTTTTGGGGAAGAGGGGTTTTGGAAAATGGGTGGGGTTGGGGAGAGGGAATGGGGTTGGAATGGGGCGTGGGGTTGGGGAAGAGGAACTGAAGAGGAATGGGGGGTTGGAAGAGGAAGGGGTTGGTGGGGAAGAGGAATGGGGTTGGATTTGTTGGGGAAGAGGAAGGGTTGGAAAGTAAAAAAGTATGGTGGGGTTGGGGAAGAGCAATCGGGTTGAATTGGGGTGGGGTTGGGAAGAGGAAGGGGTTGGAATGGGTGTGGGGTTGGGGAAGAGGAATTGGGGTTGGAATGGGGTGGGGTTGGGGAAAGAGGAAGCCGGGTTTGGGAATGGAGGTGGGGTTGGGGGAGAGGAAGGGGTTGGAATGGGGTGACGGAGTTGGGGAAGAGGAAGGGCGTTGGAATGGGAGTGGGGTTGGGGAAGAGGAAGCGGTTGTTAATGAGTGCGGGGGGGTTGGGGAAGAGCGAAGGGGTTGGAATGGGGTGGGGTTGGGGAGAGGAATGGGGTTGGAATGGGTAGGCGGTTGGGGAAGAGGAAGGGCCGTTGGAATTGGGGTGGGCGTTGGGGGAAGAATGGGGTTGAATGGTGGGGTGGGGAAGAGGAAGGGTTGGAATGGGGTGGTGGTTGGGAAGAGAATGAGGGTGGGGTTGGGAAGAGGAAGGGTTGGAATGGGGGTGGGGTTGTAGGGAAGAGGAATGCAGCGTGGGGTTGAGGGAAGAGGAAGGGGTTGGAATGGGGTGGGGTTGAGGGAAGAGAAGGGGTGGAATGGAGGCCTGGGGTTGGGAAGAGGAATGGATTTTGGAATGGGTGCGGAGTTGGCGAGAGGAAGGGTTGAATTGGGGTCGGGTTGCGGAAGGAGGAACGGGGTTGGAATGGAGGTGGGGGTTGAGGGAAGAGGAAGGGTTGGAATGGGAGTGGGGTGGAGAGGAAGGGGTTGGAATGGTGGGGGGGTTGGGAAGAGGATAGGGGTTGGAACTGGTGGAAGAGGAAGGGGTTGAGGGGGGGTGGGGAGAGAAGGGGTTGGAATGGGTGGGGTTGGGGAAGAGGAAGGTTGGGGGAATGATGTTGGAAAAGAGGTGCAGGGCGAGGTTAGAATGGAGCAGTGTTGGGGTTGAGGGGGTTGGGGTTGGGGAAGGGTTTGAGTGGGGATTGGGATTGGTTTAGAATAGGGACGGAGTATGTGCTGGGGATAGGATTAGAACTGTGATGGGGATGTGGTTAAAATGGGGATGGGACTGGCTTGGTGGCGGGGTTGGGGTTGCAGATAAGGGTTTGTTGAGGATTGTGAGATAAGGGTTAGGAATTGGTGGCGGCGGGGCTTGGAGGGTTAGAGCTGGCGGTTGGAGATATGCGGGGTGGATAATGGGTGGGCATTAGGGATAGGGTTAAAGCAGCAATGGGGATGGGGTTAAAGAGGAAATTAGAGTGAGGACTGAATGCAGATGAGGTTGAGATGGGGTTTGGATGGGGTCGGTTTGGGGTGGGGATGTGAGTGAGCTGAGATGGGATTAGATTAGGGAAGCAGTGAGGTTTTACTTGACTGGATTGAAGCAGACGACCTGTTGGTTTGTGTGCGCGTATGTACGTCATTGTATATATTCGTACATGCGAGTGTTTGTGTATAAATACCATCTCTCGTCCTCACCTCACACGACCATGAGCTGGCGACCTCGACCAAAAACCCCGTCCCCATGCCCCTTCTAACGCGTCTCTATTGTAACCGAATCCCTTCCCCAACCCCCTCAACTCCAACACTCTGCCCATTCTAACCTCCCCCTCATCCTTTCCCGAACCCCAACCCCCCTCAACTCTCTCTTCCCTCCCAACCCCCCTCAACCTCTCCCCAACCCCCTCAACCTCTTCCCAGAACCCCCTCAACCCCTTCTCCAACCCCAACCCCCCTCAACCTCTTCCCCAACCCCAACCCCTCAACCTCTTCCCCAGTCAACCCCCTCAACCTCTTCCCGAACCCCAACCCCCCCTCAACCTCTTCCCCAACCCCAACCCCCCTCAACCTCTTCCCCTTCCCCAACCCCCTGAAAAAGAGAAAGAAAAAAAAAAAAACGACCCCCGAGATTGCATCACCCTAAGAGGTCCGTCTCTCTCCCTCGCAAGGAACCCCGGGGCCTCGGGAGACGCAGCGTCCCACCTGTAGGTCGCGCGGAGGAGCGGAGGAGGAGGCACGGCTCGCCACGGCCAGCGGAGCGCGTAGAAAACAGCGTTGGGGAGCGGCTCGGCACTCAGGCCCGCGGTTTTGGTTGGGTGGCGCTGCCTCTGTCCGCGGCTGTTCTTCCTTTCTTCTCTCTGTCCTTTCTTCCTTTCTTGTTTCTTTCTTTGTGTGTCTGTGTGTCTTCTGTCTTTTTCTTTTCGTTGTGTTTGTTTTGTGTTTTATCTGTTTTTGTGGTTTGTGTGTGTGTGTGCGTGTGTGTGCGTGGTGTGCGTGTGTGTGTGTTTGTGTGTTTGTGTGTGTGTGTGTGTGTGTGTGTATGTGTGTGTGTGTGTGTGTGTGTGGTGTGTGTGTGTGTGTGTGTGTGTGTGTGTGTGTGTGTGTGTGTGTGCGTGGGTGTGTGTGGTGTGTGTGTGTGTGTGTGTGTGGTGTGTGGTGTGCGTGTGTGTGTGTGTGTGTGTGTGTGTGTGTCGTGTGTGTGTTGAGAAAGAGATGCAGTTGGATATTGGTGATTTTCATTATGGAAACAATGTATGGTCTAACAGGGATTGATACACACACACACACACACGCACACACACGCATATCTATCTTATTCATTTATTTTTAAAACTTCTTCCCCATCTGCGTCCTTCCCCTCTTTATCTGTATGTGTATTTCTCCCTCTCTCCTTCTCCTTTTCTCTACATCAGAAATAATCACGAAGTACAATCACGAATAACAAAAGAAATCCCATCCAATCCAGAGCACCAACATCATCCCGGACTTAACCCTAATCCTAGTGAGGAACACATAAGGCAAATCTTTTTAGCAATCCTAACCAAGCAGAACTAATGCTAACTAACCCCAATTTGTCCCAAATGGAAGGTAAGACGATCCTGTGAATGGGAAGTGGGAGACAAAGATAAGCCTATATTAGGAAGGGGAGAGAGGGAGGGAGGAGGGAGGGAGGAGGAGGGGAGGGAGGGGGAGGGAGGGAGGGAGGAGAGAGAGAGAGAGAGAGAGAGAGAGAGAGAGAGAGAGAGAGAGAGAGAGAGAGAGAGAGAGAGAGAGAGAGAGAGAGAGAGAGAGAGAGAGAGAGAGAGACAGACAGAGAGAGAAAGAAATCGAGAGAGAGAGAGAGAGAGAGAGAAGAGAGAGAAGAGAGAGAGAGAGAGAGAGAGAGAGAGAGAGAGAGAGAGAGAGAGAGAGAGAGAGAGAGAGAGAGAGAGAGAGAGAGAGAAAGAGAGAAGAGAGAAGAGAGAAGACAAAAGACAGAAGATAGGAGACAGGAGATAGAAGACAGAAGAGAGATGAGAGATAGAGAGATTGATAGTGATAATGATAGATGGGTAGATAAATAATTAAGTAAAAAGCCAGACAGAGGTAGAGAAAAAAAGGAAGAGATATCACTCAAATACTTCCTTATTTCCTTAGCTATGTAGTTTGCTCAATAATTAATGATTAAATGTACATGGAAAGCCTCTTTGGTTCTGAAACTCGTGTCAGACTTTATACACATCCTTCTCTAACAGCAACATACAATAAAACAGAGTAAGCTAACCCAGAAATAGCTTTATAAGCAATATTTCAAAATCATGTGACATGTTTATCTTATATCCATTTCACCAGTGAGCCCAAAATAGGCCTAAACGATAACGGGAAGAGACAGTCATCACAGAAACTATTCTATATTTTGAGAGATATTATTGCAGAAAGAGGCCTAAGCCCAAGCGGGGGAAACGGACCCATAAAAAAATTGTTTTGAGAAATAACTGAAATATTGTTTTTTTGAAATCTCAGAGTGATATCTAAGTTTGATTTATATTTCAGAAAATGGATTTTCAACCACAGGGAAATATTAATGACTGAGCGGAGGAACAGAGAAGTGCACAGATTGGTGATTGACTATGTAAATAAAATTGAAGTAAAGGGAAAACAGAATAACAGAGAATAAAGTTTATTCTCACTTTTTTTCCTTTTTCATTTTTTCCTAATTTTACTTTTTAGTTTAGGTCTTTAGGTTGTTTTCTCACTCAAATCTATCGTTCTTTCTAAAACAGTTTGATAACTTGAGTGTTTTTTTTGTGTGTGTGTGAGTGTGTGAGTGTGGTGTGTGTGTGGTGTGTGTGGTGTGTGTGTGTGTGTGTGTGTGTGTTGTGTGTGTTGTGTGTGGTTTCATTCCTTTATGATACTTTAAATTTCCAGATTACCTCCCCCTTTTTATGTATTCATCCATTCATTGATGTCCCTGTATCTATGTATTACTCTCACATTCCCTCTCTTTCTGTTTGTTAATTAGTCTCTTTTTCCTTCTCATTCTCCTCGCTTTCTCTGCCTTCACCACTCTCTCTTTTCTCACTCTCCCTCTCCTCCTCCTCTCTCTCTCCTCTCCCTCTCTCTGTCTCCCTCTTCTCTTCCTCACTCTCCCTCTTTCTCCTTCTTCCTTCTCCCTTTCTCACCTCCTTCTTCCTCCTTCCACCGTCTCTTCTCTCCCTTCCCCTCTCTTTCTCACTCTCCCTGTTTCTATTTCTTCTTCTCCCTCCCCTTTCTCTCCCTTATCGCTGTAATTCTTAAACTTTCTTCTCCCCTCCTTTATCACACTTTCTCCCTCATCTCCTCGCCCTCTTTATTTCTCTCTTCATTTCCCCCTCCCCCCCCCCCCTTCTCTCTCTCTCTCTCTACCCCCCCTCTCTCCCTCTCCCCCTCCCTCTCTCCCTCTCCCCCTCCCCCCTCTTTCTCATTCCTCCTCCCCCCTCCCCCTTTCTCTCTCCCTCTCTCTCTCTCTCTCTCTCTCTCTCTCTCTCTCTCTCTCTCTCTCTCTCTCTCTCTCTCTCTCTCTCTCTCTCTCTCTCTCTCTCTCTCTCTTGCATGGACCTTGGACATCCACTAACAGCGAAAGTAATATCAAACTTCTTTGGGGGGGGAGTGGAGGGGTGAAGGGGGATGACAAGGAAAGGTTTCGATTAAATTTTTGCTTTTCCATTTTTCTTTCTTTCGTTTTCAGTTTGTCTTTAGAATTTTCGAATCATGTTCATTATCATAATAGTGTATATGGTGATGATGATGACTGATGATGATGACGACGATGATGATGATGATTTTGATGATGTCATTAATAATTACAGTATCTTAATAAAGATAATGATAATCATGATGGCAGTAATAACAATAACAAGGATAAATACGACTTTGGAGATAATATTGATAGCAATAATGACGATAATGATTACAACAATAATAATATAATAAGATAAGAATAACAGCAATAAATAATTTGACATTATATCAATGATAGTAACAACAATGAAAATAATGATAGTAATGATAATAATAACAATAACAATAAGAACAACGTCAAGAATAATGATTATAACAACCATAATAATAACAACAACAATAGCAAAAAGAGTGATGGCGGTAATGATAATAATAACGATACTAATAACAACGCCAAAGACAATGGTAATGATGATGATAATGCTGATGATAACAATAAGACTAATATTAGTAGCATAATAATGCTGCTGCCGATGATGATGATGATAGAATAATGATAACAGCAGCAATGATAATAATAATAATGATAAATATAATAATGACAATAACAATAGAAAATAATAATGATGATGATAATGATGATGATAATATAATAATAATAATAATAATAATAATAATAATAATAATAATAATAATAATAATAATAATGACAATAATAATGATAATAATGATATAATAATAATATAATAATAATAATAATAATAATAATAATAATAATAATAATAATAATATAATAATAATAATAATAATAATAATAATAATAATAATAATAATAATAATAATGATAATAATAACAATGATAATAATAATATAATAATAATAATAATAATAATAATAATAATAATAATAATAATAAATAATAATAATAATAGTAATAATAATAATAATGATAACAAAAATAATAATAACATTAATAATAATAGTAATGATAATAATAATAATAATGATAATAATGATGAAAATAACAGTAATGATATTAATGATAATAATAATAATAATAATAATAATAATAATAATAATAATAATAATAATAATAATAATAATAATAACAATGAAAATAACAATTATAATAATAATAATGATAACGATGATGAGAATACAGATACTAATGATAATGATAACGATAATAATGATAATGATAATGATAATAAATAATAATAATATAATAATAATAATATAATAATAATAATAATAATAATAATAATAATAATAATAATAATAATAATAATAATAATAATAATAATAATAATGGTAATGATGATAATAATATCATCATAACAACAAGAATAGTAATAATAATGATAAATATAATATCACGAATGATAATATGATGGTAACATGATGATACTGATAAGATTGCGCTAATAAATAACATAAGCAACAACACTGGCGGCCACAATAAATACAATAACAATAATCTGGCATTAGTCAACCTTCCTCTCTCTCTCTCTCTTTCTTCTCTTCTCCTGTCTGGTTCCCCCTTGCACTATTTTCCGCATGCACAGGGCTGCTCCTATTGCAATAGTCCCAGTGGTATGCAACCTGTCGATATGTCACGTGAGATATCTTGCATCTTGCCTATATCTTGGCTCATGTTGCATATTTTTTGCCGATCTATCCGTTTTATGTTCCTGTTTTCTTTTTTTGTATTTATCTATTGGTTTGTTTTCAAGTAGCTTCTTGTTTTTTTCTGTCTGTCCTTTTTATTGGTTTGTTTTTATATTTATACTGGTTCTTTGTATTTTGTTTTAGATTTCCATCTGTTATTTTTTCTGTTCTTGTTTGTTCACTTTTCTGTTCTCTATTTTGTCTCTCTTTTCATATTCCATTAGGAAATGTTGTAAATCGGGGTCACAGTCACGACGAAGGACAGACGAGGTCAGCCAGAGGTCAGAAGAAGAAATTAATTCATTAACTTTGATTTTAATTAAGAACATAAAGCATAACATTTAACTATTCTATTGCATCGTGCTTATTTCTCGCTTCATTACATCTATTTCCTATATTACTCTGTCTATATGCAAAAACCTTTATTGGGAAATGTTCTAAACGGAGGTCACGACAGCGCCACAGGTCAAACTAGGCCCCGGAAGGTCAGGGAAAGGTCGACCAACATTTTGCTGATTTGTTTGTTTCATTTTCTAAACTTATTCGAATTTGTACGTTGGATTTGTTCAGTGTGGTTGTTTCAAACATATGACTAAAGAATAACAGAAAAGTGAAAGAAAATCAAATGATAAAAATGACAAAGGAGGGCGAGGGAAACAAGTTCAGATGATAGGAAGGACAATGTAATATATAAAATAGAAAATAAGAGGAAAGATGAGAAACATGAAATAAAGAAGAACAATGAATAAGGAAGAAGTATAAGACACGGGGAAATAAAGAAGAGAAAGGATGAAGGGAGTAAGGGGGTGAGAAGGGGGAGGAGAAGAGAGAAGAGAAGAAGAGAGAAGAAGTGAGAAGAAAAATAAGAAAAATAAGAAATGGAAGCATAATAAGAGAAGGAAAGAAGAAGGTGGAATAGAAAAAAAGCGAAAAAAGGCGAAAAGGAGGAGGAAGAAAAAGGAAAAGAAGGACAAGAAAAAGAAGAAAAGAGGAAAAGATAAAGAAAGAAAAAGAAGAAGAAAGAAATAGATAAAGAAGAAGGAGAAGACAGAAAATAAAGAAGAAGAATGCCGAGCAGGAGGAGGAGGGGAAAAATAAGAAGACAAAGAAAAAGAAAAGAAAAACGAGGAGGAGAGGCCAGGAGAAGAAGAAAATAAAACGAAAACCTGAAAGAGAAATCAAGATAATGAAAAAGAAGAGAATGAAAAGGAAACAGAGAGAAAGGAAAGGAGATTAAGACAACTTCAGTAAATTGAAAACGGGCGAGACACGGGAAAAGAAAGATAAAATCAGAAAAGATAAGAAATGAAGATGAAATAAAGATATAATATAAATCGAACCGAAGTGTGATTCCGGCGTCAACATGAGGGCGGGCGGGGGGGGGGGGAGCGGGGGAGGGAAGATAACCCTCTCCCCCCTTGAAGAGATAATGGGGGGGGGGAGGGAGAGAAACGGCGGAGAAAATCCCTCTTAGAAGAGATAAAAGAGGGAAGGGGGGGAGGAGGCTAGGACACTCCCTCTCCACCAAAAAGAGATAAAGGAGAAAGGAGAAGAAGAGAAGGTGGATAATTCCCCTAAAAGTGATAAAGAAGGGAAGGGGAAGAGTAGGTGAAGACCCCTCCTCCTCCCTATAAAGAGAGATAGCCTAAAAACAGAAAGGAAAGTGAAGACAAAACCCAATTCTAAGTATCAAAAAGGCTTAGCCTGAAGACAGTAGTTCCCCTCCTCAGAAATCCAAGACGCTGGAGAGGGGGTGGGGGAGAAGAAAACCCCCCCCTCACCCTTCCCCTCTAGCGGCGATATGCGGTCTCATTTACAACGGCCGCAGGGGGGGGGTGTCTTTGCCCCTAGAGAAACCATACACAACCACACTTTTTCGCTCGAAAGTTTGCGAACAACCTTACAAGTTTAGTAGCAGGGTTGGGGGATGGGGATGGGGATGGGGATGGGAATGAGATGGGGAATGGAAATGGGGGAAGGGGAAGGATGGGAAGGGGATTAGGGGGTGAATAGAGAGGGGGGGGGGGGTTGGAGCGATGCCAGGCTCCCTTGTTCGTGTTTTGCTTCGTCGTCCGTTTGGTGGAGGATGGAAAATGTTGTTGATGTTGGTTTATGAGATGGATGGATGGATAGATAGACAGATAGATAGATAGATAAATACAACAATAGATAGATAGATAGATAGATAGATGGATAAATACTTATAGATAGATTGATAAGAGATAGAAGAGATATAGAGAGATAAATAAGATAAGTAGATAGGATAGACAGATAGAAAGTAAGTAGATTCATAGATAGATAGATTTGCAGAAGACAGACTTAAGGACGGACGGATAGACAGGCGGATAGAAGATTGATAAACGATAAAGAGACAGAGAAAGATAAAGAGAGAGATAAGAAACAGTGAGAGGGAGAGTGAAAGAAAGAGAAAAGAACAAAAGACTACAAATCGTCTCACTCTGCGGGAAATAAACCCCTCAAAAGCGCGCCTAAAAGAATGAGTTGTGATAACACAAGATGATAAGATAAGGAAAAAAAAAGTCCTAGATTCTCCCATGTCCGCTCCCCTCCTTCCCCTTGATTTCCTCCACCCCCCCCCACTTCCCCACCACCCTCCCCTCGATTCCCTCCACCCCCTCCCCACT
>NW_020868549.1:579469-581969 GCF_003789085.1 Penaeus vannamei
ATGGTTAGTTATATAATTTCCGTAGATATTTTTGTAAAATAAAATATACATGTATTTTCTGACCATTGCATTCTGATTAATAATTCAAAATGATGTTGAAAATATTAAAAAAACTTTCCCCGTTTTTGTCCTTGATAAATCATATCTGTTATGCATTTTCATTATCATTTTTACACATTATTAGTCCTTGAGCATAAACAAGTATACAGAAGGGTAGTGCTAGTTGATCTAGGAATGTTTTAGAATTAATGAAGCATTGTTTTACATGTAGGCCTATCTTTAAATCCCCGAATCGTTCTGAGATTTCCGCTTTTTATCTTTAACATTGCTTTAGATGTCGTTGACTCTCTGTATCTGTCTCTTACACTTCCTCTCTGTCTGTCTGTTGGACGGCTAGTTAGTTTGTCTGTCTGCCTGTCTATTTCTCTCTCTATTTCTTCCCTCTTCCGTGTTCCTCCTTCTCTGTCTCAGTATCTCTTCCTCTCTCTTTCTTTCTCTCGCTCTTCCCATATTCTCTCTTTCTCTTCCTGTCTCTTTCTTTCTTTCACTCTTCCCATATTCTCTCTTTCCCTTTCTCCCTGCTCCGTCTCTTCCTCTCCCTCCCTCTTTCTTTCTCTCTCAATACCTCACTTGCCCACTCTAATCCTCTCTCCCCCTCTTCCCTCTCACTCCCCCTCCTCCCCTTCAATCCAATTTCCTCTCTCTGTTAATTTTCCTTTCCTTTCCTCTTCCCATCATTACTTCTTGTTATAAAAGGAAGACGGAGATGGTATTGCATCAATGAAGTATTGCTATATCATTCTATATCTAGGCAATCTTATCCCCTATATACCTTAAAAATCGTGCCTCATTTTCCCGTTTATTCGCCCGAGAGGAAATTACAGCGAAGCCCTATAAAGCGAATCCAAAACAACACGGAACTTGCACAAAAGAAAATTGAAAAAGCCTTGTTCACAGTTCGCCACTCTCTTGTTCAACAGCAGTATTTTCCTTTTCTGTTCATGACGTCGGCCACTCTATTGGAATCCAGTTGAAGACAGTTAGCCACATGGAAGGGAAACAGACAGGAGGTTCGAGTCAGTCAGCCTCATGGCCCGGCGCGAGACAATAAAATCCTGGTCGTGTCGACCTGACGGTCCCTGCTCGCCGGGCCATGCAAAGGTGGGAAATAAACACAGAAGAATTTCCCTGTTTTTTTACGTGTCCCTTTTTTCTTGTTTTATTTTTTTTCGAGTCTTTTTTTTTATTCGTCGGGTTTGCTTTATTTTGGCTTAGGGAAAAAATTGCTCGAGTCTGGACGAAAATAGCGCGTCTCCTCCAGAGGATAAAAGTCATGAAGTGCAAACTGTAGCCCGGGCGCGATGCAGCTCGTATGGTCAGACAGAGACTTTATTGCCAATAAAACCTGTCACTGAAATCTGCCTTTATTGCTCGTGTTGCAGCTTGCCAGATTGCACGCTGCATGCCTAAGAGAACCGGAAGCTCTCCCCCGTTGCGCTAATCGGCCACCTGCAAGAATTTTACGTGCATCATCGTTGCAGACTCAGATGAATTAGGTTCTGCTGGGGTTGCCGCCGCGTCTGCACGGGGGGGGGGGGGGGGTCAACTTGTTATTTCTTTTGGCGCGGTTGAAGGTGGTCTGGCGCGCCTCTGCCACTCGCCTCTGTTTCTGGGGATGGTAGGACACGAGGCGAAGAAGGAGAAGGAGATAATAGGACACGAGGTGAAGGAGAAGGAGAAGGAGGAAGGAGGCGAAAGGATGAGAGATGTGTAGGAGTACGAGCAGGTAGGACAGGGTAAGGCGAAGGAGAGGAGGAGAGGATGAGGCGAAGTGGGAGTAAGAAGGAGGAAGAGGCTGAGTAAGAGAAGAAAGACTGGGGAGGATGTGTTTCTGGGGATAATGGGAGACGAAGAAAAAGGAGGAAGGAGGCAAAAGGATGAGAGATAAGAGGAGAAAAGATCGGAAAGGTGGTCTACGGAGGATGTGTTTCTAGGGAGAATAGGATACAAAGGCGAAGGAGAATGAGAAAAGGGGAAGCAGGGAAAGAAAAAAGGGGGTAGGAGGAAAGGGAGAAAGAATAGAGAAGACGTAGGAGACAAAAGAATGAATAAGAGTAAGAAAAGAGAAAGAATAAAAGGTGGTCTGCTGTGGATGTGTCTTGGCTTGAAAGGAGAGGATGCAAAGAGGAAGAAGGAGAAAGAGGGAAGATGGAATAGAAAAGAAGATGTAGGACAGAGGAAAGGAAAGAAGGGTAGATAAGAAGCAGGAGGAGAATGAGGGACAAAACGGGGGTGGCGTGAAAGAGGGAAGAATGAGTAAGTAATAAGAAAAGGGAGAGAGTAAAGGGAGATAGAAAGAAAAGGAAGGAAGAAAATAGAGCGAATAAGAGTTCAAAGAATAAGTGATAATTAGGAGCAATAAAGAATGGAAAAGCAAGCGGATGCGGAACTTCGGGTTGGTAGAACAGGAGGCGAAGAAGAAAAAGGAGAGAAGGAAAAG
>NW_020868549.1:595966-598466 GCF_003789085.1 Penaeus vannamei
AATATATAATATATATATATATATATATTATATATATATATATTATAAATTACACCTATATATAACAACCAATAATGCTAAAAGATAACACTTTGCGCTAAAATCTTTCCATCCTCCTTCCCGCTAACGAGGGAGGATGGCAAACAAGCTACACGTAACACACGAACAAGCTACACAAAAAGTCTCTCGCATGACCGCGGGAAGTTGGTAATCCCTAATCTGCATAACAATATCTATGGTTTTGCAGATTCCGTATGATATTGAGTTTAGTAGGTATTACTGGACTGACGAGCTGCTCTGCGAAAGTGTATATAAGAGTTGATTTCCTTCTTCTCTCTGTTTCTCTCATTCTCTGTCTGTCTGTTTGTTTGTTTGTTGTTTCTTCCCCCTTCTTCCTTTGTTTCTCTCTCTCTTTCTCCTTTGTTCATGTCCTATCTATCTCTCCACTTTATCCTTATATCTTTTTTCTCTCTCTCTCTTCTCTCTTCTCTCTTCTCTTATCTCTCTTCTCTTCTCTTCTCTCTCTCTCTCTCTCTCTTCTCTCTCTTTCTTCCTCACTAACAAACGCTGGATGGAATTTAGAATTGTTTATATCTGTGTGGCGAGAGTATTCGTTGTCATATATACGATCGCTGCCTGTTTCTTGTTCTTATATTGCGCTGATATGTCTCACGTTTCATGTTTACATTACAATCTTCACTGACTCACATAATATACCGGGAACGATATATTTCGGCAACAATTCCGTAGTGACACGCGGAAAATATCAAAATGACCGCCGAAAGCTCTAGTCTACATCGGCAGGCAAAAAGTACACCGGATCTAAACTGTATTCAAATGTGCACTATATATAATGAAAGCAAATGTGAATTCTCTCTCGCTATATTACTGACACAGGGATGATTTAACCGGACGCCAAGTATATCTGTCTGTCTGTCAATCCCTCTGTCTTATTTGTCTATCTATCGATCTGTCTCTTAATAGATACAGACATTAGACGACGATAGACAAACTGGTAGACAGATAGACGGACAGAGAACATACAAACATACAAACGCATATGCACACAAACACATGCACAGACAAATATACACAAAAACACACAAACATACACATACAAAACAGACATACGTACAAACATACACAAACACACACCACGCAACACACAAACAAAATAACACACGCACGACAAGCAACACACCCACATCAAACCAACATCATATCACATATTCACAATCAGATGCTGGGAAAACATTGATCTCCGGCCGATGGAAAGTTCTCTCCATCAGCTGATTGTCTGTAAAGTTAGTTGTTCCATTTCCAATATATGAATTCGGAAGGGAAGCTCTTGAGCATCGCGTCCTCTGGGGATCTCTGCCGAACTCCTTTCGCGTTTGCTTTGATCTGGCGTCGTTATCTGCGCGTCTAACTTTTTTTTTTTTTTTTGGGGGGGGGATCTTTTTTCTTAGATGTTTTTTTATATATTCTTCTTGTTTTATTATTTTTCACTTTATATACACACACATTATATATATATATATATATAGTATATTATATATATTATTCTACACACAAACACACACACACCACACCACACACACACAACTATAATATACTTATATAATATATATATATATATATATATATATATATATATATATATATATATAGAGAGATAGAGAGAGAGAGAGAGAGAGAGAGACGAGAGAGAGAGAAAGGAGAGATAAATAGATAGAAGAAGAGAAAGAGAGATAAAATTAGATAGATAGATTAGATAGAAGAGAGAGAAAATAGATAGATAGAGAGATAGAGAGAGAGATGAGAGAGAGAGAGAGAGAGAGGAGATGGAGAGAGAGAAGACGGACGAGAGAACGGAAGAGAAGAGAGGAGACGAGAGAGAGGAGAGAGAGAGAAGAGAGAGAGACGAGGAAGGAGATATGATAGAGAGAGAGAGGGATTATTAGAGAAGAGAAGAGAGAGAAAGGAAAAAAAAACAATTCACAAAAAGGACTGAAGATAAGTTTCAGAAAGCAAGAGAAGCAAGAGAAAGGAAAAGGAGAGGCAAGTGGAAGGGAAGGAGGACGAGGGGGAGGAGAAGAAAAAGAGGGAAAGAGAGAGAGAGATGGGTTACAGACACCTAGGCCGCGCTGCAAATCCATTCTGATAAATAGATAGATAGATAGATAGATAGATAGAGTGAGAGAGAGAGAGAGAGAGAGATAGAGAGAGAGAGAGAGAGAGAGAGAGAAATGAGAGAGAGGTGGAGAGAGAGAGAGACGAGAGAGAGAAGAGAGAGAGAGAGAGAGGATATGAGAGCATATTAGAAGGAGGAGAGAAACCAAAAAAAAAAAACAAAAGGACTGAGTAATAGAAAGCCAAGAGAAGAAAAGGGGAGGCGGACAGAAGCAAGGAGAAGTGAAGGGAAGGGAGCGAGAAGTGGAAGGGCAAGGGAGACGAGGGGAGCGAGAAGAAGAGGAAGAGAGAGAGATAGGTTACAGAC
>NW_020868549.1:603466-605966 GCF_003789085.1 Penaeus vannamei
CAAAAACAACAACAACAACTAATAATGATAATAATGATAATAATGTTATAATAATATAATTGATAATATAATGAGGATCAAATGATTAATGATAATTAATAAAATAATGATAATAATATTACTGCTGCTACTACTACTATTGCTAATAATAATAACAATAATAATAAAAACAAACCAATGACGATGATAATGCAAAATATAGTCATCACGGTTATGACATCACTTAATACCGTATCAATAATAACAGAGAAGAAGAAAACGAGAGAACCCGAGAACAGAGACAGCCTGAACATCTCTCAAGGAACGAACTTCCGACCTCAGGGCTTGGGGCTCAGTCTCCTTCGCAGGATCTGAGGAGTTTGGAGCCCGGTTGCTTCTCCTTGCATAGATAAGCACACATACGCACAAACAAGAAAGAAAGCTCGCGCACACACACACACACACACAACACCACACATACATACATTACACCACACACACACACACACACACACACACACACACACACAGACACACACACACACACACACAGACACACACACAACCACACAATATCATACATACATCCCACACACCACACCCAAACCACACCATACATTACGTCAAACTCTCTTAATGAAAAGAGTGAGATAGATTGATAGATAATAATAGATAGATAGATAGAGAGATAGACAGATAGATTAGAGCGAGACAGAGAGAGCAGAGAGAAGAGTGAGGGAGGGAGGGAGGGAGAGAGAGAGAGATGAGAGAGAGAGAGAGAGAGAGAGAGAGAGAGGAGAGAGATGAGAGAGAGAGAGAGAGAGAGAGAGAGAGAGAGAGAGAGAGAGAGAGAGAGAGAGAGAGGAGTCGGGGGGGGCAGTGCCGCTGAGAGAATTAGGGACAAAGAAGAAAAAGTCTCCTTAATGTAGTTAAGAAAGTCAACTCCTTCCTTTTCAACGCCCTTAGTCCCCCCTTCTTTCTTATTCCCTTCCTTCTTTCCCCTCCCTCCTCCTCTTCCCTTTCACCCCCCCTCCCTCCTCTCCCTCTCTTTCACCCTTCCCTCCTCTTCTTCCCTTTCACCCTCCCTCCTCTTCTACCCTTTCACCCCTCCTCCCATCCCTCCTCTTCCTCGCCCACCTACCTCCATCTCCATCCCTCCACCACCTCTTTCATGACCCTGATACCCATTACCCTCCTTCCTTCCTTCTGACCCTTCCCATTATACCCCTACTCCCTTCCCTACCTTTCCTCCACCCCGCGCCCTTTCCCCATCTCTGCTAAACTCCCGTCCCTTCCCACTTTCCACGGCCCTTCACTCACCCCTCATCAGCCTTCTCTCCCCACCTCACCCCGTAAACCCTTCTTCCACCATCCTCATTCACACTTCCTCCCCCCCCCCTTCACCTACTCTTTCCACCCACACCCACCAAACCACCACACACACCACACACCACCCACACCACCAAACACTCCCCCATCCACCAAACACTCCACCCACACACACCAAACACTCCACCCTATCCACCAAACGCCCCACCCACCAAACACTCCACCCCATCCACCAAACCCCCACCCCCATACGCCCCCCTCCACCCCCCACCCCCCACGGCCCTCTTCCTCCTCCCACGGCCATCGCTTAAGTCCTTCGCCGCGGCCTGCCGGGGGGCCTTAAACACACACAAAAAAGGAGAGTAATGTTGCGAGGAAACGCCGCTCGAGACGGCGGGGGTTCCTGATGGCCAAAGTGTGTTCCGACCGAGGGGAGGATGGGGGAGGGAGGAAGGGAGGATGGGGAGGAAGGGAGGGAAGGGGGAAGGGAGGGAGGGAGGGGAGGGAGGGAGGGAGGATAGGAGGGAAGGGAGGGAGGGAGGGAGGGGGGGAGGGGAGGAAGGGTAGGAGGAAGTAGGAGGAAGGGAGGGAAGGGAGGAGGGGGAGGAGGGAGGAGGGGGGATGAGGGAGGGAAGTAGGGAAGGGAGGGAAGGAAGGAAGGAGGTGGGGGAGGAGGGAGGAGGGGTTGGGGATGCTAGGGTCGCGTTGCAAAGGCTTTTTTGTGGTGGGTGGGTAGGAGGGTTTCGTTTGCAGTTTGGTTTTGTTTGTATGCCTTTTTTATTTCATATATATATATATATATATATATATATATATATATATATATATATATATATACATATATATATATATTGAGGGGAGTAGCGGGTGGTTTCCGCATATTTTTAATATGGTTTATGGCTTTAGAAATAATTTTTCGGTGAGAGGGGGATTTTATTTTGAGTATCTGTGTAAAAATCATGTAGTTGTTATTATCATCATGATCTTCATCATCATCATTATCATCATTATATCTGTCATTGTTTCAATAATAATAGTAGTGATAACACTGATAATAATAATTATTATTTTCATCATCATCATAATTGTCATTATCATAATCATTATTTCTAATGTTATCATCATCATTTTAATTGTTCTCATATTCATTATCCTTATCATTATCATCATCATTATCATTATTATTAACATT
>NW_020868549.1:610966-615966 GCF_003789085.1 Penaeus vannamei
ATAATAATAATGATAATAGTGATAATAATATGATAATAGTGATAATAATAATGATAATAGTGATAATAATAATGATAATGATAATAATGATAATAGTAATAACAATATAATGATGATGATGATAATAATGATATAATTAAATATAATAATAATATAATATAAATATTAATTGATGATATAATAATAAATATAATAATAATAATATAATAATAATATAATAATAATTATGATAATAATAATAATAATGATAATAAAATAAAATAATAATGATGATGATGATGATGATGATGATGATGATGATGATGATGATATGAATAATAATAATAATAATAATAATAATAATAATAATATAATAATAATAATAATAATAATTAATATAATGATAATAATAATAATAATAATAATAATAACAATAATAATAATAATAATAATAATAATAATAATAATATAATAATAATAATGAATAATGATAATATAGTAGTAGTAGTAGTACTACTACTACTACTACTAAATAATAACAATAATAATAATAATGATAATAATAATTATAATCATAATAATAAGGAGGAATTATGGTTATGTTTATGAAGATGGGAAGAAGGAGGAAAAGAAAAGTTGATTAGATGAGTAAATGGAAAAATAGATGGCAATGGATGTGAAAAAAGAAAACGCTGTTGACGAAGAGGAATAGGAGCAGAAAGAAAAGGAAACAGAAAAACGGAAGTGGTAAGTGGAAAAGATATTTGCTTGTGGAAGAGGAGGAGAAGAGTAAAGAGAAAGTTATGGAAGATGAAGAGGATAATTAGGTGGAAAAAGTAGGGAAAGAAAGAAAGAAAGAGAAAATGAGGGAAACGAGGAATAAAGAGAGTAGATAAAGTAGAAGAACTGAAGATAGATGTGTGGATCTTCTGGACGAGGAAACAACATACATGGCACCTCTAACGTACCCAATAAGTGTTACCCCATGGAACGAACTTTTCACATAATTTGATGAACAATATTTTGAAGTAATGAATTCAATTTTCGATATTTTTAAATTTCATGTCATTTTTCTTTGGTAACGGTTCTTAAGATCGTTTGTTTGCTGTTTCTTTACAGGATATCATCAAAAGAAAAGTGACTGATTTTGTTTTATACCAAAAATTAACTGACGAAGGTTGATTATATCTAAGCTTTATGTTCCATTATACCTGAACAGATGTTAAACTTTCTTTTTTTTCTTTTCACATTGCTTCAAGCATTACGGATGGAAAGAAAAAAGGAAAAAAATTAAACAAGGTATCCCTAGAAGTTGTAATAAAACTCAATAATTGAATTGATTATCATAAACTTAAATAGACTGCGTATCCCATGAACCGTTGTGGTTAATGAAGAGGAGGAAAAAGGAAAATGAGAGGGGAGGAAAAATATGAAGAAGCAAGAGGGAGAGAAAGCGAGAGAGAAGGAAGACAAAGAAAGGGAATGGGGAATTAAGAGAAAAGGGAAAGAGAAGAAAAGAATAGAGGGAAAGAGGGGGAGGGGGTAAATGAACAAAATAGTGAGGAGTAGAGACAAAGAAAGGGGAGGGAATTTAGAAAAGGGAAGTAAGAAAGTGGAGAAAAATAGAGAAGAAAAAAAAAGAAAAGTGGAAGGGAGGTGAGAAAGAAGAAAGACAGAGAAAGGGGAAGGAGAGATGAAAAAAGTGGGTAAATAGAGAAAAATAGTAGAGGGGAAAGCGCGGAAGATTGAGAAGGAGAAGACAGAGGAAGAGCAAGGAAGTAAGTACTTAGTGAAAGCAGGGGATGAAGGAGAGGAGAAGAAGGGGGAAAATGATAGATATGGAGACGCAGACGAGGGTGAAGGAGGAGAATACAAAAGAGAAAGATGGAAAAAAAGAGGAAATTAAAGAGATGTATGGAAAAGAGGAAAGACAATAAACGGTTAATAAATGAGAAAAAAGGAAGAACGGATAAGAGGTGTAGAACTTGAAGAAGGAAGGAAGAGAGGTTTGAGGAAAAAAAATGAAAATGGGATGTAGAGGAAGAATAAAGGAAAGGAAAAGGGAGATAGGCATAAAAAAGTAAATCCGAAGAATATTTACAGGGAAAAGAAGCGGAACAATAGGAATAACAATCTACAGAATAGCTAAAAAGAAAAGCAAAAAAATGATTATTACAATAATTTGAAGAATATGCAAAAGAAGAAGAAAAAAGAGAAAAGAGGGGAAATGACAAAGACATGAAAACGAAATAAAAGAGGGATGGCAGAAGATGCTGAAAAGAATAAAAGGGACACAAAGAGGCACAAAATGAGAGATATGAAGAGATGATAAATAACAACAGAGAACAACTAAACAAACAAACAAAATATATAGTAACAACAGTAACTAGTAAAATCGATAGACGAAAGAAACCGTTCATGTTAAGATTAAACATGTGTGGTTAATGTTAATAATAAAGACAAGTAACATAAACAATAAAGATAAATACTGAAGTTAGTAAAACAAACAAACAAACAAAAAAGATGTATTACTAGAAGCCCTATCAGAATATTGATGACGATGGAGAAGGTAGAAATGAAGAACAAGAGCAAATACCACCAAAAACACGCAGCCACGGAGCAAATAACGACATACAAATAAAGTAAAACAAATACATTTAGTAACGGAGGCATGACCACATACCCCACCCCACCCACCCACCCCCCCCACCCCCCACCCCCTCCCAAAAAAAAGAAGAGGTAAACAGAGGTCAGACCTGTAAACAAACCCCTTCCTGCTTCCAAATATTCACCCTCGACCGGACTGGAAAACTACTGAATGTTGTCCTATGTACACACCGCTTAGTGACATGAGTGCATGTCCGAGATTAGCTAGTCATGTCAGCAATTTCTGATGTAGATCCTATGTAAGTACAAAAAAAAAGACTAGGATTTGTTCTACAGCGCTGTTGTTGCCTAAAAAAAAAAAAAAAAATGCAGGTAACATACGTTCAACAAAAATCTATAATTCTTTGTCAACAACAACAATTAGCTTGCATAACTTTACAAATGTCGATAAATCAGTTAATCACAGGTTGCAATTAGACCCAGGGACGTAAACAAAGTGAGTGAGTAGTAGTGAGAGAGAGAGAGAGAGAGAGAGAGAGAGAGAGAGAGAGAGAGAGAGAGAGAGAGAGAGAGAGAGAGGAGAGAGAGAGAGAGAGAGAGAGAGAGAGAGAGAGAGAGAGAGGACGAGAGCGAGAGAGAGAGAGAGAGAGAGAGAGAGAGAGAGAGAGAGAGAGAGAGAGAGAGAGAGAGAGAGAGAGAGAGAGAGAGAGAGAGAGAGAGAGAGAGAGAGAGAGAGAGAGAGAGAGAGAGAAGAGAGAGAGAGAGAGAGAGGAAGAGAGATACAGACAGAAACAGACAGACCGTCAGAAAAAACCGAAACATTTCAGAGTGGAAAAAAACCTTCCCCCTTCCCGTTCACTTCCCTATATTCCACATCAACCGCCCCCCTCCTCCATCACCCCCCCCCCCCCATCAACTGCCCCCCCATTCTCCATCAACCTCCCCCTCCCCATTCCTCATCACCCCCTCCCCCATCAACTGCCCCCCCCCATTCTCCATCAACCCCCCCCTCCCATTCCTCATCCCTCCCCTCCCCATTCCTCATCACCCCCTCCCCCATCCCATCCTCATCACCCTCCCCATCCCCCCCCATTCTCCATCAACCTCCCCCTCCCATTCCTCATTCCCATTCCTCATCTTCCTCCTCCCCATTCCTCATCACCCCCTCCCCCTCCCCTCCCCATTCCTCATCACCCCTCCCCCCATCCCCTGAGACGAAGGCCAAGGAAGGCCCGGAAATAAAACCCTGTACAACAAGCGTACGGCGGCGCGCCCCTTCGCCGAGCCCCGAATACAAATGGAGATGTCAGGCGGAGTTTAACAAAGGCGGAGGCTCGGCAGTTTATCCCGGGGCGCGCTGTTGGCTGAGCTCCTCGCGGCCGGGATCGTCGTCACTAGGGGGAGGAAGGGGGGGGGGAGAGGAAAGGATCGTCGTCACTAGGGGAGAAGGGGGTGGGGTGGGACATGGGGGGGGGGGAGAGGAAAGGATCGTCGTCACTAGGGGAGGAAGGGGGTGGGGTGACATGGAGGGGGAGAGGAAGGGAGGGTGGTATGGGGGGAGGGAGGGTGGGGGGGAGAAGAAGAGGGGGAGGACTGTGATCGTTGTTTGGGGTAGGAGGGGAGGGGAGGAAGGGAGGGTTTACATGAGGGGGGGGGGGAGGAAGGGAGGGTGGTATTGGTGGGGGAGGAGGAGGCCTGGAATCGTTGTTGGGGTGGGAGGGGAGGGGAGGAAGAGAGGGTGACTTGGGGAGAGGGTAGTATTGGGGGGAGGAGAAGGCCTGGAATCGTCTGTTGGGGTGGAGGGAGAGGGTAGGAAGGGAGGGCGTATTGGGGAGGAGGAGGGAGGGACTTGTGATCATTGTTGGGGATTGGTAAGGAGGGGAGGAGGAGGGAGTGGGATGGGGGAGGGTGGGAATTAGAGGATCTGGATTCGTCGTTGGGGTGGAGGCTGGGCGGTATGGGATAGAAAAAGGAGGAGAGAGATAGGATGGGGATAGGAGGAGGCAAGGGACGTCATCGGGGCGGTAGGAGGGAGGGGTATGGGTGGATAGGAGGAGGGCTCAGGACGGGGGTAGGAAGAGGCATGGCGTAGGAATGGTTGGGGGGGGGGGGGCATGGGGGTAGAAAAGAGGCAAGGATCGTCGTCGGGGATGGGGGAGGTGGGAGGGGAGGGGGTAGGAGTAATCAAGAGATCATCGTCGGGGGGGGGGGTATGGGCGGTGGGAGGTAGCAGAGAAGTAGGGGTGTGGATAGGTATAGGAGAGGAAGGGGATTGGAGATGAAGGAGAATTGGGATAGATGGGGACTGGAGGAGGAGGGGAAATAGGGGAGGGGCAGGGGAGGAGGAACGGGGGGAGGGAAGTGGGGAAAGAAAAAAGGGGAAGGAGAAAAGGAGAGAAAAGGGGGAATTGGGG
>NW_020868549.1:618466-620966 GCF_003789085.1 Penaeus vannamei
TCTGGTTTCTCTCATATGTTCTTGCCTATCCCACTCTCTTTACATTCTCCCCTCTCCACTTACTTCCCTCTCACCCCCTCCCTTATACTCTCTTATTCTTCTATCCTTCCCTCTTTTTCTTCTCCTTTATCTTCCCTTTTCTCTTACTCCCCTTTTATGTTCCTCTTTCCTCCGTTCTCCCTTTCTTCTCCTTTCCTGCCTCTCCTCTCATCCCACCCCCTTTACTCTCCTTCCCTTCTCCTGTGCCCTCCCTCCCTCCATTCATACCTTCCCTTCCCTCCCTTCCTAGCCCTCCTTCCTCTTCTCCCGCCTTCCTCCCCCCCTTCTGCCCTCCTTCCTCCCCTGCCCTCCTTCCCTCCCCTTCTGCCTCCTTTCCTCCCCCTTCCCTCCCCCTCCCCTCTACCCTCCTTCCTCCCCCTTTGCCCTCTCCTCCTTCTGCCCTCCTTTCCCTCCCTTTTGGCCCTCTTCCCTCCCCTCTGCCCTCCTTTTCCTTCCCTATGCCCTCCTTCCCTCCCCCTCTACCCTCCTTCCCTCCCCTTCTGCCCTCTTCCCCCCCGTCTCCCTCCTGCCCTCCCGCTTCTGCCCTCCTTCCCTCCCCCCCTCCCCCTCCTTGCCCTGCCCTCCTTCCCTCCCCCTCTCCCCCTCCCCTTCCTCCCCTCTACCCTTCGCTTCCCTCCCCCTCTACCTTCCTCCCTCCTCCTCCCTCCCCTCTACCTCCTTCCTCCCCTTACCCTCCTTCCCTCTCCCCCTCCTTCCCTCCTCTCCCTCCTTCCCCCCCCTCCCCCTCTACCCTCCTTCCCTCCCCTCTACCCTCCCTCCCTCCCTCCCCCTCCTTCCCTCCCCCTCCCCCTCCTTCCCTCCCCTTGCCCTCCTTCCCTCCCCTCCCCTTCCCCCCTCCTTCCTCCCCTTCTGCCCTCCTTCCCTCCCCTGCCCTCCCCCTCCCCCTCACCCTCCTTCCCTCCCCCTTTGCCCTCCTTCCCTCCCTCCCCTCCTCTCCCTCCCCTCCTCCTTCCCTCCCCCTCTACCCTCCTTCCCTCCTCCCCTCCTTCCCTCCCCCTCTCCCTCCCTTTCCTCCCCTTCCTGCCCTCCTTCCCTCCCCTCTCTGCCCTCCTTCCCTCCCCTTCTTCCTCCTTCCCTCCCCTCTACCCTCCTTCCCCCCTCTACCTCCTTCCCTCCCCTGCCCTCCTTCCTCCTTCCCTCCCCCTTACCCTCCGCCCTCCTCCCTCCTTCCCTCTCGCCCTCCTTCCCTCCGTCTCCGCACTTCCCTTAACGCACTCCCCCGCCGCCGACGTTCTTCCATCGTTCAGGAACCCGAGTGTCCTCATAACAGCTCGAGAACGTGAGTCATGTCGGCCATTCACGGCGGAACGGGGGCCATTTGTCGGCAAAATGCATCGTGAATCAGGCCGTTCTCAGGTGCCCGGGTCGATTAATATGATATCAAATCTGGTGAGGCTTGGATTCGTTGTTGGTAATTTCTGGCTATCCGTTGCTGTCAGAACAATACGGCGCAGCGGGTGTATTTGTCTGATGTGTGTCTGTCTGTCAGCGTGTATATCGTCTGTCAGCGTGTGTGTCTTCGTGTGATATGCGTGTGTTTCTCGGAGTGTGTGTATGTGCCTCCCAAGGTGTGTATATTTGTATGTCATCGTGTGTCTTTATCTGGGGTCTTTGTGTGTGTGTGTCTCAGCGTTTATGCATTTATATGATGTGCATTTATCAGTCAGCGTGTGAGCCTTTGTTTGGTGTGTGTGAGTCTGTCAGCAAGTATGTATTTGCCAACATTCCCTCCTGTCAGCATCCATGTCAGCATCTATGTCAGCATCCATGTCAGCATCTATGTCATCATCTATGTCATCATCTATGCCATCCTCTATGTCAGCATTTATACCATCCTCTATGCCAGCCTCTATGACCACCACTATCTCGATACCCCGACTTAGAAATCCCGACAAAGTTTCGCACTCATTGCCGTCCGTCGGTTGCCCGAAATGAGCCGCAGTTACTGGATCCGGGCGACTCTCTCGACGATCCACATCAGTCGTCGTCGGGAGCCGTCGGGAGCTTTTCGTCGGATCCGACAGTTGCGTCTCGGGAAAAAGTTTCTTGAGTCCGGTCCTTTGTCTGACGTGTGAGTGTCTGTCGGCGTGTGTCTTTGTCTGACGTGTGTGTGTCTTCAGGCGTGTGTTTGATGTTTGAGTGTCTGCCAACGTGTGTGTCTTTGTCCCGGGAAAAGTTTCTTGAGTAAGGCCCTTTGTCTTGACGTGTGCGTGTCTGGCAGCTCGTGTGTGTTTGTCAGATGTATGTGAGTCTGTCTTTGCTTTCTTTCGTAAACTTGTTGTTATTGTCTGACGTTATATTTGTGAAAATACATATGTATGTAGATTTAAGGAATGAGAGAGAGAGAGAGAGAGAGAGAGAGAGAGAGAGAGAGAGAGAGAGAGAGAGAGAGAGAGAGAGAGAGAGAGAGAGAGAGAGAGAGAGAGAGAAAGAAGAGAGA
>NW_020868550.1:0-2500 GCF_003789085.1 Penaeus vannamei
TCTCTATTATCATTAACGTTATTAATATATATTATATATATTATATTATATATATATATATATATATATATATATATATATATATTTTTACTATTATTATTATCATTATCATCATCATCCATGGTTTATTATCATCATTTTATCTTTATTCTTACTTTATAATTACAGTAGTAATTATCGCGGGCTACAGCAGTTTAAGGATGAAAGTGGGATATTTGCATGTTTTTTTTTTTATATAAAACCCATGATTTAACATGTGTTTTCTGGACTGCTTTCTGCATTTTCAAAAACTTTCCTTCGTTATTTATATTATGTTTTTCAATACCGTCATTGATTTGAAAGAATAACGGCATTCCTATTTTGTTGTCGTTTAATCTATCTTACCTTATTGTGTTTACTTTAGGCTACTACTCTCTTTGCAAACTTGTCTCTGGTGATTGTGATACCTTTATTACCCTTATTGGTCATAACAGTTTTATATGAAAAGAGAAAGCGAGCATTGATATAACTGTAATTACTTCAAATAGATAATAGCAGCTTCAATATCCAATAAGGGAAATGTAAGTAATACGGTGCAATAGTGAATATATATGTATGTATATATGTGTACACACACCACACACACACACACACACACACACACACACACACACACACACACACACACAACACACACACACACACATATATATATATATATATATATATATATACTATATATTAGAGAGAGAGAGAGAGAGAGAGAGAGAGAGAGAGAGAGAGAGAGAGAGAGGAGAGAGAGAAGAGAGAGAAAGAGGGGGGGAAGAGAGGAAAATGAGAGAGAGGAGAGAAGAGAGAGAGAGAGAGAGAGAGAGAGAGAGAGAGAGAGAGAGAGAGAGAGAGAGAGAGAGAGACGTGAGCAGTGCAAGAGCAGCAACCCCTCAACGCGCCTCTCTCGAAACAAGAACCAACATGTCCAAACATCCACACGAATCATCAAACCTCGAATTCGAAATCATAAACTGAATTTTGAAATGGCTAAACGTGACGCAAACATTTTTTGATTTTCAATCACCAGTGTCGTCCATATACACCGCGAGGATTCAGGTAAAATGGCTCGATTTTTTGTCCTCACGCACCCCCCCCCCCCTTTCTCTCTCTCACATCTTGAAGACTCTTCGGGTATAATGTTATCTCTTTTGCCGTCACGGAAAAGAGTCGATCTGAAAAATGTGAACAGTCGAAAATGTATGTTGAAGCATCTGCTCATAATAGTGAAGTATTTTGCAAATAGCAATGTGGTGGCATGGCGTTGGCGGGAGTAAAATCGAGTGGTACTTCAACGGATCTGTTTTTCATCATTGTTAATTGAAAAAGGAAACCTTTTGGTCCGGAGGGTAATGTGGATTTCCAAACATACATATAGACATGCGCCTGCAAACACACGCATTAAACATTTTAAGCGTTCGTATTTATTGTAGTCTGCACTTTAGCGTGAAGATAATAAGATAGATAGGAATGAACAAGTAAAATAATAGTGATAAGAATGATTATGGTATTAACAATACCTATAATGCATGTAATAATAGGAAAATAGTAATTCAAATAATGAAAAAAGAAAACAATAACAACGTTGATAAAAGTAATGATAATAACGATAAGGATGACAATGATAACACTAACAGTAATAATGATAACAAAAATAATAGCAATAATGAAAAGAAAATCTTACTTATGATAATGATTGTAATAATGAGGATGACAGCAATTATAATTATAAACATAATAATGATAATGATAATGAGAATAATGAAAGATAATAAGGAAGAGAATAATAATAACAACGAACAACACTAAAAGTTACAATAATAATAACAATAATGAACAATAGAAATGATAATTATTATATTGATAAAATATGGTAATGAAAATGATGATAAAGTAATGACAATAATGATAATGATAATAATGAAAAGAATATTGTTTATGATGATATTGGTAATAATGATAATAGAATAACAATAATAAAAATGATGATAATTACAATGATAATAGTGATGATAATGATAATGATAATAATAATAACAATAACAATAATGATTATGATGACAGTAATAATAACTATAACAATAATTATGATGATAATAGTGATAATGATAGTAATAATAACAATAATGATGATATAGAATGATAAGGATAATGATAACAATAATAATAATATTAATAATAGTGATGATACTAGTAATCATGATTACAATGCTAACATGAGCAATAATAACAAAATAGTAATAATGATGATAATGATTATATCATAATGATATTAATACTTATAGACTAATGACAATACTAATAGTAATAATGATAATTATAATAATGATAATGATAATTATGATAATAACAATGATGATAATGATAATGACAATGATCATAATAATAATGATAATGATAATAGTAATGATAGCAACGATAGTGTTAACAATAATGATTATAATAATAATGATAATGATAGTGATAATAATAT
>NW_020868550.1:7500-10000 GCF_003789085.1 Penaeus vannamei
ACAAATGACAAACAATGAATGGGGCCATGGACATTATTATGCAGTGGTCGGGGGCCACAGACTGAAAAAGGTTGGGAACCCCTGCACTAAAGCCCATTTCCAACAACAGTTAATCTCTACTGTGTTTCTAACAGAAATCGGATTGCAATGACGCTCTTTCAACTCACTGAGACGGTCTGCTCTAACTGCGAGTCTTGTGTTCTCAGGAAAAATCATCATATCGACCAGAATTGTTTGTAAGGAGTTAAGGCCTTATATAGATACAGAAGTATTTCTATTTTTCAATTTGTTGAAACATAGATTTTTATGCACTTTTCCTTTAAACTTGTGTTACATGTGGGTCTGTTAAGGAGAGCTAGTATGCGTTTATGTGACATTTTTTTCAGTTGAAAATTCATTCAACTAAAGGATCCATTTAACTAAGGTTCCATTGAATTGAGGTTCCAATCAACTGTGGACCCATTCAATTGAGGATCCATTCAACTAAAGGATCCATTTAACTAAGAATCCATTAAATTGCGGGGAAAAAATCAAATGAGAGTCCATTCAAATGAGGATTTTTTCAAATTAGGATTCATTCAATTGAGGATCTATGAAGTTGAGGATCCATTCAATTGAAAATGTCCATTCAGTCATTCATCAGTTGAGGATTTATTCAACTAAGGATCCATTCAATTGAGGAATGATTCAATTGATAATCCATTTAACTGAGAATTCATTCAATATAAAATGAATCAGTTAATTGAGGATCCACTCAACAAAAGTTCCAGTCAACTGAGGATCCATTCAGTTAGGATCCATTTAATTGCGAATCCATGCAAATGAGGACTCATTCAATTGTTTCAATTGATAAATCATTTAACCGAGAATTCATTCACTAGAGAATGATTCCGTTAATTGTGGATCAACTCAAGAAAGGTTCCATTCAATTGAGGATCCATTCCACATAGGAACTGATTCAACTGAGGATCCTCTCAATTAAAAATCCATTCAACTGAGGATCCATTCAACTGGATATTAATTCAATTGGGGATCCATTGAACTAACGATCCATTCAGCTGAGGATTCATTCAACGACGGATCCATTTAATTGAGGATAGATTAAACTAAGGCTCCCTTCAATTGGGGATCCATTTAGCTGATGACCCATTCAACTGAGGATCCAGTCAATTGAGGATCCATTCAACTAAAGATCTAGTCAATTGAGGATCCACTGTACTGAGGGTTCATTCATTTATTGATGATCTCTTCAACAGAGAATCCATTCGATTAAGGACCCATTCAATAGAGGCTACATTCGATTTGGAATCCACTGAAATTAGGCTCTATTTTAGATCCAGACAACTAAGGATACGTTCAAAGTGAGTATCTTTGCGATCGTTCAAACAAGAAGAGACAACCTTCTAATTAGACCCTTTTTCTCCCAGAACCCGACCGGAAGAGCAGCCCTGAAACCTGTCCCCATTTTGCTCAAATTCGAATGATATCTGTGGGCGGACCTGTAATATTTGGACGAAGGAAGGGCGGTGGGGGCGTTAGGGAACGGAAATAAAAGGACGGACTCTGATATCCTGTTATAATCATGGGAAAATGGGAGTTTAAGAACGCCGGGCGAGGGTTCCAGGGAGATTCTCTTTGGTGTCGCTCACTATTCGGTTTGTCTTGACCGGGACGTTATTTTGTCTAAACTTTACTCTGTCGTCTATTAACCTTGTCT
Source organism: Penaeus vannamei (assembly GCF_003789085.1). NCBI lineage: Eukaryota > Metazoa > Arthropoda > Malacostraca > Decapoda > Penaeidae > Penaeus > Penaeus vannamei. The sequence goes on from NW_020868550.1 coordinate 9,218, forward strand.
GAAACGCACTGGTCTCTCTCTGTAATCTTTACTCCTTGTACGGAGCTCGCTGCGGAGAAAGAGACAAGAGGCGAAGATGATCGAGAAGTAGCATTTACGAGCAGAAGTAGAGCTACGAGAGTCATCTTTGACGAGTAGTCAGTAGCGAGGAGTCGAAGATTTCGCAGGTGCGAGTACGAGAGCATCGAGTCAGTGCAGTACTGACGCAGTGCGATCTTCTTTCATGCACTCCAGATCGCTTCTTTACATAGATCGAAAAAGTTTAACGTTCTGTCGCAAATAACGTCCGGTTAAGACAAACCGAATAGTGAGGCGACACCATAAAGAGAATCTCCCCTGAGAACCCTCTTCGCCCCGGTTCTCTCTAACTCCCTTTCTCCATGATTATAACATGCGATAATTCGAGTTCGTTCTTTTATTTTCCGTTCTAACGCCATGCCTCTTTCCTCGTAATTTTCGTGCCCCTAGATTCATCCGATTTTTGAGCAAGTCGAGGAAGTTCAGGCTCTGTCCTTGGGTTTCTTCGTGCTCATATCATGGTCACTTTATTAGAAGGTTGTGTCGAGAATACATATAAAGATATTCAAACTATTTGCTCGAAAGTGAGTGGCAACTCTACTCATATTGAATAATACCGTATTTATTTGTGAGTCATAGTCGAAAACTTAACGAAAAATACATGGATGAGTGCTTTAATCTTATATATCCAAAGACACACTCAGCACACCCACACACAGCCACAATGCAAACACACGAGGTGCTGGTGTGCACCACACACAGCAC
>NW_020868550.1:20000-23987 GCF_003789085.1 Penaeus vannamei
AAATAATAGTAGCAAAAAATAAGTATACATTAGCGCATGTAAACTAATCTAAAAAGTAAAAGGGAAGGGTAGAAACCTGATCATCATTATCGGGGAGCTAATGCCGACGGGGGCGCACAGCTGTATCCACCCTTCGTTTCCACCTCTAAGGGTCCCTCATGGCAAGGAACTCGGCCCATCTCAAGCTTCTCACGACAGGTTTGATCGATCGGCCCAAGCCACTTCCTAGGTCCTCCCACAGGCCTCCTCCACCCAGGGTTGTCTCGTACAAAGGAGCTATTACTAAAGGTATCAAGATAAGACTCCAAGGCGCAGGATAATGCCATGGGTTTCACTACTGTACAGTAAAACTGGTAATATCAGGGTCTTGAAGACACTACCAAGGTATGTAAAGCTCTGTGACTTCAATGTCCTCGCCGCAAGCACATACCGACCAAGCACTGTCAGTACCAGTATCATCCTCATCTTCAGCCGTTTGGTATCCATTGTTGGATGTAGGCCTTTCCCAACTCCTTCCATTCAATTCGATCTTTAGCTCTACAACTCCTTTGATTTTTAAATTTTTCCAAGTCATCTCACCATCTGATCTTTTAACGTCCTCTACTTTTTTTTATATTCCCTTGGAATCCAACATGTCAGTCGTATTGTCCAGCAGTTATCTTGTCTTGCAACGTAACCAGCCCAATTCCATTTTAGTTTTGCTATATCCTCCAGGGTATCTCTCACTCCGGTTTTTTTCTCTAATCCACTTGGCTGTTTTTCTGTCTCACCATGTTATGTTTAACATAATCCTTTGATGTGCACATTGCATGGTTTGTAATTTTAAGGCCATCTTCTTTGTTAGGTTCCACATGTTACTGTTGGCGAGATGCACTGATAGTAAACCTTCCTTTTTAGAATAATTGGCATTTTTTCTGACTGGAACACTACACTTGCTCTCCCGAAAGCTAGCCATCCTAGTGTGATTCTTTTCTTTATTTCCTGATCTTTTGATGAGTCTGTTGTTACCTGTTGTCCTGGGTAGATATAATGGTCAACTACTCCAATTGAGTCATTTTCCACCTCTACCTCAAAGTTTTCATGCATGCATTGATTTGGTCTTTTTAAGATTCACATTTAACCCAACTTTTTTACCTTCATTGTTCACAGTAATTGTATACAATCTTCCTATTAGTCCAATAATCCTTGTTGGAATTCCTCTCAATCTTAGGATTTCCCATAGTGTTTCCCGATGCACCGTACCAAATGCCTTCTTAAGGTCAATATGGGCTGCAAGCAGCCCACGCCCAATCTCACAGCGGGGTTATACAGTAACTCAAAACGCCATGATAGTCTTTTGTGGATCCAGATTGCTCCAGCCTCTGATGCCTCAGCAGGTGGTCTCTGACATGTTTTAGAAGGATGTGGGTGAGAACCTTGCCTGGTATACAGAGCAGCGTGATGCCACAGTGATTACTGCAGTCCCACCAATCCCCCTTCCCCTTCCAGAGAGGGATGACCACACCCCTCAACAGGTCAGGGGGAACAATACCAGACTGCCAGATGGCAGCCAGGACAGCATGCAACCCCTGCACCATAGGCTCAACACCAGCCTTTAACAGTCCAGCTGGGATGCCGCAGATACCCACTCCTTTACCACTCTTCAGCTTGGAGATCGCCCCTATAACTTCAGTTAGGGAGGGTGTGGGTCTAGCAGCGGAATCTCTGCACAACCTGCATCCAAGTTAACTGTTGATGGATTATCCTGACCTGGAACAATTGCTCATAATACTCAGCCCAACACTCTCACACCACAACAGGATCTGAGAATATCTGGCCACTTACTAAGTGAACTGCAATCACCTGTGAAGAGGGCTTAAAGTTCAGGTTTCTCAGGGCCTGGTATGCAAGGCGAAGGTTATTTACTAAAAAAAATGGCCTTTGACTTCCTCTGCAAGATTCCACAAAACTGTTCCTTGTCCTTTAACAACAGTGACCGAGTTCTGCGCACCTAAGAATGGTGCAAATCCCAATCCTCTGTCAAACAAGCCACACAACAAGCATATGTGGCTTCCAGTGTCTCCTGCAAGATAAAATTCTGTATTGCTCTTGGATGTTCACCAATCAATTCTTTAGGTGCATCAAGCATTTCGGGCTTGAAGTCCTACAGAAGTACAGGGTCTGTCAGATTCTCGAGCACTATGAAACGACCAGAAACTGCCTCAGTAAACCCATGGGCACACTCCCCCAACTTCAGCCTGTCCAAATGAATCACCCTACAGTGGTCATTGGACATCTGGGGAGTTTTAAAGTTGACCAGGAGGGTAGCCACAACTAATCTATGGTCAGTACCACAGAACTCGGCTCATCTATACACCCTGCAGTTCTGGATGATCCTCCAACAAGTGCTAAAGACGATGTGGTCGATCTCCTTGGCTGCATTTCCCGCATTGCAGTACCACATTCAATAATGTGGGTCTGAGTACTAGTGCCAGGAGCCAAAAATCTTCAATTTCTGGGACCTTCCAAAGTCCTGGAAAAGGAGGCCATTTTCGCTACTGGTATCAGCTCCCGAACCATGGGGACAGGCAGACATCTCATAGCCAGCTCGATCACAGCCAGATACCACACTGAAGTCACCAAAAACAATATGAATACTTCGCCAAGGACAACTGTCCAACACAAATACAAGTTTGGCAAAGAACATCTCTTTTAAGTCGAGTTTACAGACATCAGTAGCAGCGTACACAGCAATGAGAGACATGAAACCTAATACCAGCTTCAGTCTAATTACTATTATTTGCTCATTGACCGGAATAACCTCTACTATCGAGGGCTTGAGTCTAATGGAAATGGCTGTGGCTACTCCCGGAAGATGGTGACCAATGCTGCAACCCGACCAGTAATACGTGTAGCCACCTATACCTATTGTGCTGCTGCCAGGTCTTCTCACCTCCAAGAGAGCAGTCACCTCAACTCTCATACTCCCCATTTCTCTCGACAGTAGTGACAACCAATCATCTTGACACAATGAACAGACGTTCCAAGCCCCCACCCTGATGTCCCACCTGAAGATTAGTCTCAGTCAGTTACTCTGGGTGGATGCCACCTCTGCTACTCCTGCAGATGCTGCCCCATATACAGTGGGGCAGCAGGCTGCAGGACCCAACATTCACTTGTGGGGTCCTCTTGGGCTTAACCCTTCAAACTTCACTCTGGGTTGGTGGCTACCAGAATACAGGCATAAAATCATATTTATGAAATACAGTAGTAGTTATCATAGATCTGGAAACAGCGGAAAATAATTGGAGTGAATCATAACTTCATCTCATTTGGGAAAGAGAGTACAAAGTCTTGGAGGATCAATGATAAAAAAACGTTAAATGTATAAAAGCAATATTCTGATGACCTTCGTTATCTTCTTTCTTACTTGCGAAAAACACAATTGTTCCCAATTTCTCTTCAAAGTCCATGCCAATGTAACTCATGGCATGTTTCAACACCCCTTGTGGTTGAAAATCCTAGATGGCAACTGCTGATGTTATACTGAAAAAATACTTAACCAGTAATATTACAGATTGACAGGATAAAAAATGGGTAGAAGTAATGACGTCATCGTGTTTAGTCTTTGAAATATGAGATTTAGTTAGATATATAATTATTTCTACAAGTTAATCGAAATCATCATGATAATCAAATGTAAACCAAAATTCTCTCTTTTTTTTTTTTTTTTTCTTTTTTTTTACAATTACCAACCATCAGAATTGCATTGTTAATGTATTTGAAAAAGTATAGTTTTGTGATTATGTATGTGATGTAACAAATTAATGTATTTTGTATTTGTAAATAATTCTCAAATGTGTAATATTGTATATAATATAATTCTTGCTTTCGTGGGGCCATTTATGTCGGCCACTTGGTGTTATAGTTACGGTATTTCCGACTTGCATTGTTTACTTTTTTATTATTATTATTATTCCGCAATTTGTTTTTATAGTATTTATTATT
>NW_020868551.1:0-10000 GCF_003789085.1 Penaeus vannamei
CCAAACAATTATTCCTCCCTAAAAGTGGATAAAGAATTATTCAATCATACAATAGTGAAAACAAACCTGAAGCATAGGATTGCAGTAAGAATTTGGAAGAGACATATCCAGTCCCGAAAAACTTGTGCGATTGTACTGGTCATAGTCAAAGTCATCCATCCCCAACTTGCTGTATTTTATCTCCATTTTGCGATATCTCCAGGGGACATGCACCGCTATGCCGTCTTCATTCTTGCCTGTTGAATTCTCATTGGAGTTTGATTTTGGTCCTTTGTTTCTGCTGAACTTGTAAGGCACCTATGAACAATGAGAGAAAACATCAAGAACTTTTTTCTTAAACAAGTCTTCCAATAATAGTTTGGAATAGCCACTTACAAAAAGAACTACTACCTTATCTACAACAAGCTACAAAATATAACTATACTCCTTGAATGTACCTAACTCACAAACTCGAAACCACACAAATCAGTAAGAAGCAATGGAGACATCTAGATTTCCTGTTTCTTGATACAATCCCCCAGGCTGTCTAAAATAAAAAGGCCTAAACTCCAGGGCCACATATGAACATGGTGGTACTTGCCACATGTGGGCAACTGGCCGTCTAAAGTACCAAAAGGCCTAAACTCCAGGGCCACATATGAACATGGTGGTACTTGCCACATGTGGGCAACAGGACATGTGTTTTCAAGCCATATATTCATCAGTATAGATCTTGTCTGAAATAATGAAGCCTTGATGCTATTCTAAAGTTTAATGTCCCATAAAAGTATCCAACTGTCATAGCATAATGCAAAGGCAGTATGATATAAAGGTTGTAGACTGATCCGATACACATACCCAAGATGACAGTGAATGACATATACTGGCTATCTGAAATTGAAGGGTTAATAACCAGATCTGCAATGATTTTTCAACACAAATTCAACCTGAAGCATTCCTTGAACCACTTACTAAGGAAGGTCATGAATGTGCTTCTTATTTCCCCTATAAGACTATGATTTTGTTTGGATTCTAAGTTCACCCTTAGGAGAATGACTAGATATTGTATTGGTAAAGCTAATGCCTAAAATTTGTTATTTGGGTGAAGAAAGGATAGCACTGTGGCTTGGAATATCATAAAATAATGCAGTTTGTGTAACAGCACTTATATCAAGAGAAATCCATTAATGTAGATTGTATAACAGAACAAATATCAAGAGAAAAAAATGGATCAATGTAGTTTTTGTAATTACAAATATCAAGTAAAACAATATATTGATGATATATCAAGGCAATACATTACTGTAGTTTGTGTAACAGCACAAATATCAAGAGAAACAATAGTCTACAGTACAAGTGCACAACTCCATATATAAACATCTGGTAATAGACCATAATCTTAACTGTAAGACTGAGTTCCTGAATACCAAAATTTTCTTTATCCAACATTCAATACAACTACAAAATGTACTAGGAGATAATATATCATTCTGGCACTTCACAACAACACAGTTCACATCTTAATTTTCCGATGTAGAACTCTTTCCTCTTCCATGAATTAAATGGTTATACAAAATTAAATGTGTACTGGATCTTTGAAGACAACAGTATCAACAAACACTTTCTATTTACTCACCTGGTTCCTTTTCCTGTTGTGCAAATTAGGTGCATAGCCGATGGAACCTACAATCTTCATGCTTGCCAAGATAGATGGATCAACAGGAGGGGTTGGCCTGTTGATAAAAAATTACGTATCAGAAAAAAATATATATTTATTAACCAACTGGATCTGGACTCTTCACCGCTATCACTTGGCACAAAATATGGTCATAAGGCTTATTTGAGCAGCCACTCTGATGGGTGTGTGGCACACAAACACTCGTAAGCGGGGACAAGACTCCATGCCACCCCTTTATAATGTTATTTTCTCTTTTTTCTGCTTAAGCATTTTTTTTTTTACATTTTCCAATGTCCATATTTGTCACTTGATTTGCTTTATCCAGATAGCAACAGAATACAAATGAAAAAATGCTACTGTTTACAACTCTCAAGAATATGTTATTTCAACAGCAAATCTTTCCATGATATAGAAAACAAAAAACAGATACTATTTCTCAACATTCATAAACAAGTCTTCAAAAAATCAATAATTAATCATAAGTAAATAAACAACAAATATTCAAATACTAATCTTTGCTATAAAATAAAAAGAAGAGATAAAATGAGAAAGTGAAAAGATTCAAATACTAATCTTTGCTATAAAATAAACAAGAAAGAGAGAGATAAAATATGAAAGTGAAAGGATGAGAGAGAGAGAGATACACCTTACAATGTCACATTTACTTTACCAATGGAATATTAACAATGCACTACTTTGTAAAAGAAGCCATTTGCAACAAGTTCGTAATCAATTACTTTGAAATATATCCCTGGGTTTAACAATCAACACTAACAAATAGGATAAAAGCTTATTCATAATATTTAAAAGACAAATTCAACATCCCAGTATTTAATAGAAACCAGAAGAAGAGAAGGAAACAGAAAGGAGAGAAGAAAGAAGTAGAAAAAGAAGAAAGAAGAAGAAAAAGAAGCAATGAGGAGAGAAGAAAGTAGGAAAACAACATGAGGAGGAAGGCAACAACATTCAGTACCACAACCACTCTCTTACCTGTACCGTGCCCTCATATACTGTTCTGGCCAGTCTGATAATAATGCGCTGGTTGGGTAGTACATAGGAAGTGAGGCAATGGAGGAGGTGGAATCTGTTAGGGGCATCGTCTGCACTTGTTCCGGTAGATCTGGCATTATAGTCTCCTGTGGAAGAATCATAAACATCAGCATGACAAAAAACCATACAAAGTTTGATAAATATTTGTGATATACAAAAACCTAGTTTGACATACTTGATCTTCTTCAATGAATTTTTTGTATACTGTGAATTCTAGCCACACATGCCACTATAAATAAATGTTTCCAAAATCATCACATTAATTATACATGGGGCAAAAATATAAATATATCAATAGAAAAAAGGGCAAAATAAAAATATTAGCAAATCAAAACCGAACACTTTCAGGAAATGTTATAAAATATGGATACTGTAACTCACCTACAAAAAGTAATAAGAATTCAATAATTAAATCACAAATATACCCATTACAAAAGTATTTGCAAAACACAGCTAATCATAAAATACATACAATCATAATACAAATCCAACAACAAAATTATGAATTACACACTCTGGTTTTCAACGTAAGATCTGTCCAGTTATGGTTACTTCTCTAATCCACGCATTTCTGCCGGGAATGCGATGAGATTACACTATCATTTTTTCTACAATTAAGTGTAATCAGTGCTTGACCACATTATGCTTTTGTTGATTATTTATCAAGTAACCTTTACAACAGAGACACATATTTCAGCCACAGTTCTTAATAAAAGTTAAAAACATTGCTTGAAACTGCAGCAAATTCCTAATTAATAATCTGACCTATTGAATCTTAAATACTTCATCCATGGATCATAATACATTAAATATATTCAATAACAGATGAAAATAAAAAAACAAACTATTACAAAATTCTTACTTGTGAAAAGTTATTGAAAGTTGGTTTATTTCCTGTGCTGAAGAGATGCAACGACCCCAAATTATCCCCAAACACTAAGGCCTGTGATGATGATGCTACGTCAAACGTTGTGATGACACTCTCTGGTGAGCAGTTGACCTGTAGAAGCATAAATGCAAAATAGAGTAATTGATTAATGTGCAAGCTCTTAACATATATTATAAATTGCATATACATGCATAAATTGCAAAATAATATAGGTGATAAACATGTAAATAGCAAGAGATATAAACAATATCAATTCATTTTCTTGTTGATTAGAACAGTCATTTATGGAATAACACCAGAGTTAGGAAAAAACAATATCATACATATTGTTGGACTACATGATAGATCTATTTTGGAAGCCTAGTTGTCAAAACAATTAGTCACACATCCTTATTCTAGTCAATCTAGTAAGCCAAAGATGAGGATAAAGGAATCAGATTGGAGGATAAACAGAAAATCAAATGACACGGGTTATACATGAACTAACATATCTTAGCAAATGAGGCTTCTGAGAAATGGAAAAAGCTCTTTTCTCTCCAAGAGGTCTAGTGTAAATATTATTGCTATCAGGCAAGATCCTAAATCCTTCTTGAGCCGACCACACAACCACCTGATAACTCCTTAAAAACAAAACCTCTTTTTCCCAAGTAGCCCCAGTAATTAAAAAACACTGCACACTTACCAACATGACAGCAACAATACATGGCATAGTCCAAGTGAAGGGACAGGGTTCCACATACTAGATGATTAGTTAGGCCTATTACTTGATCACTTTAATCTTAGCATCAGACATTGAGTTGTTATCAAATTCCCTTTTCCCAGAGAGAATAGGTTTCAGTAAACCTTATTCAGATCATTTTTAAAAATCTAATTCACCCCTTATAAAAAGAACAAAAAAATAAAAATAACATAAAACAAAAGTTTTCACCAAACAAGAAGACACTAACCACAAAAACATATCTCCCCAACATACCTGATAGCTCATGCTCATGATGGCATTGTCAGGCTGCCCTGCATCCATGAGCTGCCAGTGGCCGAGGGGCGAGACCACGGCCAGGCATGATGAGAGGCCAGGCACAAACCGGAGAAGGAAAGGAGGGACTAGTGCCCTCAGAGGCAGGGACAACTTCATCATCCGCAAGTCAAACACCATAACAAACTGGTCACCCATCATCTGTCCCATTCTGCAAGCAAGAAATTATGAGTGAAACCTTAAGCAATTATCATTTCCACTCATGCCATTTATTTTCGTGTGAGATTTAGAGGGATTTGTGAGTAGCTGAAATTCAAATTGGGTTTGGATCAATATGAAGTTTTCCTTTGTAAATTTACAAAGTGCAAAGTAAAGGAAACTAAAATATTGTTCTATGATATATATGCTCCTTTTTCATAAAAAATAGTTTGTTTTTTTTTATTTATCTTTGCCTAAGATTTTCAACATAGGGCCTATGACAATGAGGTATACCCCATGCCTACACATAGCTAATCAATGTCTTGTAAAAGGCAAAGCAATAAAAGAAGAAAAAAAAAAAAGAAAAAAGAGAAAGAAAACTCACACCAACACTCCAACTAGCTAACCTGTTTGAGAAGCCACACGTTGCAATGTAGTTCCCAAGGACATCAAAGTCTGACAAGCTTCCTGTGTGCGCCTGGAAGTAGTGCTCCTGTCGCATTGTTCGAGGATCATGGAGAACAATCCTGCCTGTTAAGTCTCCATGGCACACAAAACGGGCATGATCACGCAAGATTACACAACCTTGTTCTCCTACCTGGTGCTGCAAATTACACAAAGGTAGAAAAAACGATTGCAGAATTCGTAACTGATTCTCTCCTCTATGTTAAATTGAATAATACCTTAAAACAGTAAAAATAACAAGAAAAAGAAATTAAATCTTTAAAAATTTATGAAACCAATACAGTGCAAGAAAGAATAAATAAAATACCCCAAATCATTCTATAAAACAAGATGCCAAATCTATAAAAATCTCAATTCTGGCAATCAACACATGCAGGAACAATGGTCTCTTACACGATCATAAGTCACATTACATCTTATTCCATTACAGTTCACCCATAAAGCATAAAACTTACACATCGAGTCTGCTCTTGCCGTGTGAGGTCATATTCCACCATGGAGCCCTGATGACCCCCAAGCAGAAGGCGATGAGAAAAGTTGCCCCCGAGTTGAAGCATGCACTGCATGTTCTCTAACTGTGGTGATCTGGAAACAAATTTCACTTTAATTACCCATACATCTAATTTCAGACTTTAAAATCCTTTGTCAATCACTGGATACTTTTTACAATGCTTGTATCACTACTTATCTGGTTTAAGAACCTTCTTAAGACTTTCTTACCCATTCAATACAACTAATGGTTCTTGGAAACATAAACAAAACAATGCTTACCTATGGGAAAAAACTGGGATTCCTTGTCTGGTCCAAAGGTTTAGTGAAGTAGGTGTGAGGGCCAGAACACCTGCATCAGTTGACCTTAAATCACGGATTTCTTCTGTGGCATGAACTTGAAAAGATGTATATTTCATGAGTTCTGTGCTGAGATAGGAGGTCACGTGTCCCTGTAAACGTTTGATTTTTTTTTTTTAAATAAATGGAAGAATGAAAGTTATATAATCCATTCAATTTCTTATATCTCTCTCTCTTTATCCAAGAGTTTCTTTGTTTTGAGTGTTTAATACTTTGCCCTCCTTACCCCAGAGTTACCCATCCAGACGAGCTCCTCCTTCCTGTCCACAGTGACAGCTGACACTCCAAAGCGGTCGCCTCCATCCACCAACACCGTCTGGCTCTCCTGGTAATCTCCACCATTCATGAATTCTACTTCTTGGGAGTCATGGGCAAATTCACCACCAGCTGGGAAGCCTTCCCCACCCTCCCCACCGTATATTTCTGCATAGGCTGTGCCCTCTTCGCTGAAGGTGTTGCTCCCATCATACCCTATTGGATGGATTTGCATTAGCCTTGGTATATGCACACACACATCATTTATGTAAGTATTAGTAGCAGAAAAACACAAGATATGCAAAAGTTTACTTAGCACATGGCAAGTCTTTCTATCAAAAATATTGTTGCATGCTAAAACAGAATCTGCATTACAGCAAATATCAATCTAATAGATTCTCTTACAGAACATTTGTCACACAAATACTTCCATTAGCCATCTGCATATAATAATCTAGTTCTTTATGACTTCAAAGGTTGAACAACTATCACAAATATCAAATCTAAGACAAAATACCAAATGTTTACTAACCAAGCATTTCTTCCCCAAACTGGACAGCTGAAAAATCCATCTTCAACAGGAGCACAGATGAAACTCTAAGAAGAGTAAGAGAATAGCATTAATAAATCTTTTACATTATATAGTCTATACTAAACATATGAGATTTTAGGAATATATAAAACTTTGCTGAAAACTTAGTAACAGCTGCTATTCCTGAAATGAGATGTATGGTCAGAGATTACTACAATTTTCTTTTATCATTTATTCGCTTCCATAAGGATATAAGAAGCAGGCTGGGATAGGGTAGGCCAGGCTTTAGAAAATGAGTCATATTTCATCAGGTTAAATCAGGGGACACAAATTTTGTGTCAGATAAAATAAGGGAATAGGTAGATGGCTGGGTTTTAAATAGACACTCTTTTATATATAGCCGACATCCAGTGCTAGTTCCATGTTACTCTGAGATCTTCTCTGCAATCATAATACAAAAAACAAAAAATCTAATACCATTTCGATCAGGGCACAGGAGAAACAAGAAACAATAGGGAAAAATAATGTCAATATAATTCTAAATCATCCCAGGATCACAGAAATCAAGTAGCTTAAATCATATTCAAGTAAACTGGAACATGCCAAGATCACAGTAAATACACTCTGGAGCATGCTTTGTAATATTTCCTGCATATCAACTACAGCTTATGTGAAACTACTTCAGACATTAAAAAGCTACCACAATATATGGTATGAGATCTATAGGGTTTACAAATATATAATAGTAAATAAAGCAATATATGAAATTTAGTCAACTGAATTTTTTGAGAAAACAATTCACACCTAAAAAAGTTATCAAGCAATTTACACACTTGTTGCTATCAAATATTTACTGCAATAAGCTACTTCAGACATTAAAAAGCTACCACAATATATGGTATGAGATCTATAGGGTTTACAAATATATAATAGTAAATAAAGCAATATATTTCTACTGCAATATTAGATCTACATCTTAACAAACACATAGCCTTAGCCAAAAGTTCTCAACTCAATTACAATCTATTTGATTAAAACTGATAATATATTCAGAGAATTCAAAGGCATACCATATTACAAAATAACTTTATAACTTAGAAAAAGGCTGCAAGGATGGAAAAAAACATATAATAGTTATAAAGAAACATAAAACAATGATAAACAGACTACTCATATCCTCTCACTTTTTACTACCCATATTTAAAGGAATTATGTTATAGATCCCCCCACCTCTTAAAACCCCACAGTTTTAGCCCTGACTGTGGAGGGGAACATGAAAGGTAACAGAGAAATTGCACAGTAAAATATAAATAATACAGAATGCATTGGTCAATATACAGTCAAATGCAGGGGCACAGCCCCCTTTGCTCTGGGACACAAAGAATCCTCTATGTATTTATGGTAGGAGAGAGTGTATTATCAACACATGGGAGATCTCGATGCAGTGTCTGTCCTATACATGGTGGATTCTTTGTGTACAGGCAAGGATTGGGGGCAGCAGGCCCCATGGGGTTGCATATGACTATATATTGACCAATGTTAAGTATACTATTCATATTTACCCCAGAATTTTCCTAGAGCATTCCTGCCCTCCCCTGTTATTGAGGCCAAGATTGTGGGTACTGAGGGGGTTTCCATAGCATAATTTCTATACAGATGGGTAGGTGAGAGTGAATGGAAACCATCCATACTACTATCACCGTGATCAGTCAGGTGAGGGTATTCTGAATATTTACCATTTCTCTTTAACTCTCATTCAGTTAAAGACACCATATAGAGTGGGAATACATAGTAAATATTCATCATCAATTGCGACGATTTTCGTATCAATGAATCTCTCTCCCTCTCTATCCAAATGTTTCAAAATCATGCTGTGGAAACACCCACATTAGCGACAATCTTGCCTCCAATAACAGGTGAGGGCATGAAAGGTATCAGGGAAATTGCATGGTAAAATATGAATAATATACACAGAATTACTCACTATATTGTCTAATGCAGGTGTGCTGTCTGAAGCCTCCTCCTAGAAAAAAGAACCTTTCATGTATTCACGGCAAGAAACAGCATTCCACTACTATGTGGGAGCGCCCATTGCCGAGTCTGTCCGACACTTTCTCCTGCCATGAATACATACAGGATTCTCTGTTTTCCTGGGTGGGGACTGCTGGCCCTCGTATTTTACCCCACAATTTCCCTGGTACCTTTCATGCCTTCCCCTGCTATCGGAGACAAGAACGTGGGGCTTTAGGGGGTTCCTTTGCATAATTTCTACATATATGTGTACTAGAGGGGGAGAATAATCCATCGATACCAAAATTGTCACAATTACGTATGTGTAGGGATTGTGTAAAATTACTATAACTTCCTTTAAAGTATGGGATACTCTGACCCACATTTACACAAAGTGAAGGTAAGCTCACAAGCACTCACTAATATACAAATAAACATCAAATGATACTTAGGACTGTAGCATTTGTACTTTGCATCTCTTTCAAGGCCAAGAAAACTCCACCTAACATATTCTGGCAAGACACAGCTTGTAGAACTCCACAGCTCATTCAACGTCACTTATTAAAGGAACCAATGTGTGTACTTAGCCAGAACAAGCGTGCTATAATTTTGTTGGCCTTTGCCTTAAGACTGAGAGTGGAGGCCACCATATCGCTTGATACAGTCCTACACTGAATAATAACTCTTATTGATATCAAAGTATATAATCTATTAAATATGTTTTTCGGTCGAGCCAGAAGGTTACCTCCGTTTCAGGCTGTGTAGTTTTTTCTCATATTTCTCACCTTATCTATGAGAGCCAATGTACTTGACAGCTTACTAACCTTCCTTATATAAAATTACGATGCTCTATTTGGTCAAATTATCAGTGAAAGGGCCAGAATTGAGACATGTGAGAGAAGGAAAGTGCGATCATCTTGTCAAATTGAGCGTCGTCGGTTAATCTACAAAACGCGACCGTTGTGAAGCGTCGACAGGCTAGAGCGTATTCAGATTAACGGGACATGCTGTACGAGTGAGGATGCGTGTCTAGTTGTTTTTATGAATTTACAGGGATATTTGGGTTTTCATTTTATGAGAGTGTATTGATAATGTTTATTACTGACTCTCTCTCTCTCTCTC
>NW_020868551.1:17500-27500 GCF_003789085.1 Penaeus vannamei
CGAGAATCTACCCGTTGCACTAAATTGATTTCTACGAGAATATTGGAGATATATAGATAGCAGGGGGGGGGGGGGAGTAATGTTAATTTGTCAAGATATTATATGGCATTGTGTTGAGAGTGAAGATGGATATGAATAACCAGTGTTTTCGTTTCGCACTCTCTCTCTCTCTCTCTCTCTCTCTCTCTCTCTGTCTCTCTCTCTCTCTCTTCTCTTTCTCTCTCTCTCTCTCTCTCTCTCTCTCTCTCTCTCTCTCTCTCTCTCTCTCTCTCTCTCTCTCTCTCTCTCTCTCTCTCTCTCTCTCTCTCTCTCTCTATCTATCTATCTATCTATCTATATATATCCTGTTAACCCATGCAGATTGTGTTCCAAATCTGGCTAGATCTTATGAACAAAAGGAATATTCAACAGAAATACGTTATAAGGCAACGGCAGTCCTCGCTTATGATTGGAAATTAATAGAATGAACGTTATTATTATTATTTTTTTGGGGGGGGGGGGGTACCTTCCACACAGCTCACTCTAATATAAATACCACTGGTGTGATGAGGACGACACCTATTATTAGTACTCTAGGAAACTAAGGTGTTTGTGGAAAAAAAAGTCAGAGATAGTATTGCGACTTGCCAATAAGGAAGGCCTTAGAGGTGAAAATAGATTAGAACAGAATGCCAACGTCACCCTTATGCTATCCTCGTCTTGTATCGTTCTCAGTTAGCTTCGGAAATTCACGTGGGAAAAAATAATTGATTTAATAATATCATATCTAATTGTAGTTTCATTTGAATTAATAAGCTAAATAAAACGTGATGAAATGAGTGCTATGAGTATCTTCTTCATCATAATGTACACGAAAGAATGAAAGAGCGAAACAAAATAAATAGATAAAGAAAGAAAAGAAAAGAACTAAAAAAAGATAAGCACAACACAAGAAAAGAAAAAAATTGTGAACAAGAAAAACAGAAAAGAGATAAATAGCAAAAGAAGGAAAAAAATATTGAAAAAATTAAAAAGAAAAAGGAAGAAAAGAGAAGCACAACACAAGAAAAAAGAAAGAAGAATAAGAAAAAAAAAACAAAAAACAAAATAAACAAGTGTTGCGCAAGCTGTCATATTTACTCATTTAGCGTTGGATAAATGACATAATTCTTTCATTGAGCCGAATTCTGAAATTATTGTGATAATTTTAGACGTAGGAATCATTCATAGATAAAACTTAAACTTAATAGTTTTGGAAATTGCAAAGAATAACGTAGATATTAGACACCCTAAGATAAGCAAAAAAAAAAAAAAATGATAATAATGAATATGAAATTATCACAAAATCATAAACAATATTATTACACAAATTTTTTTTTTTTACGTATCACAGTGTCCAGACCTTTTTCTTTTCTTTTTCTTGATATTCAAAATAATATTCAGTTGCAAGAAGAATACCCGCATTATGAACGAAGGATAAAAATGAAATTCTTTTAAAAGTGAACAAAATGGAGAGGATTTTTTAGTCTCTATGTTCTTCCTGTTCTTCATAAATGTTATCTATCCATTACCATTTCTACAGAATTGTTATTTTATGTATTTTGATTTGATATGATATCTTGATATATTGTGATATTATTTTTTGATGTTTTCAATTTATGATTTTTATGAATAGTCGTATTACTATCATCATTATTGTTATTGTTTCTATCACTATCATCATCCTCATTGACCTTATAACTTTTTAATTTTCAATTATTTATTATTTAGTTATTATTGTTATTGTAGTAGTTGTTATTACTGTTGTTTTAATTATCATTATGATTGTTCTCAGTATCACAATCATTAGTATCCTCCTATCTATCATCATCATTTTTATCATCATTACAATATGATGATATTTATGATATATAAATTACATCTTATTTATTATCATTATTATATTATTATATTATATATTATTATTATTATTTATATTATATTATCATTATCATTCTTATTTATCATTAAATTATTTATAATTATAATAATGATATTATTGATCATTATTTTATATCATCATATCGTTATATTATTATTATTATCATATTATCATCATCATCATCATTTCATCATTATCATATTATTACTGTTATTATTATTATTATATCATTATCGTTATTGCTATTGCTGTTATTACCCATCATCGTCCTTGTATGATAATGATAATCATCAATATCATTATTACGAGCACAGTCATTATCATCTTTATGTATTATCATTAATGTCTCTATTATTTTATCCTTTTCATTCCTTTTGTTGAAGAGAAACCTATTAAATCCTAAAATGGATCTATATTAAAAAAAAACGTATTTATTGTATTGATGTATTAGAAAATCCCATTAATTACTGTATTAATAAAATAATTATTATATTATATTATCATTATCATTATTACCAAATGAGGATAATGATGATGATCATTAACGAAAGTAAAACAAACAACCAAAAACAGAAGGACAAATATATGGCTGAGTCGTCGAAATGAAATTGAAATAAGAAACGCATTTTTTTGCATTCATTTTTGCCTTTGTCTTCTCCTAACGAAAGGGTTCGGTGTATAATTCTCCTGTCTTAAGGTCTGCTGGTGACTTAAGCTGACTTTTGAAAGCCGTGGCGAGGGAAGGAGATGTATAGAGATTGGGAAAGGGGTACAAATATGTGCAGACATGTGTACAGACGCATACATACATACGTACGTACGCACGCGCACACACATACATACGCACGCACGCACGCACCACACACACCACACACACACACACACACACATGAAAAAACACACGTATACACACATACGCACACGCACAAACACACACACTAGCATGCACACAAACGAAAATAAATGAATAAATAAATTGAAAACGAGATTCTACAACACTATAAGAACACCCCCACACCCAAACAGATATGCAAATACCCATACACTTATGCGTACTTATACACACACAGAATCAAAACGTTTATTTAGGCATAAGACAGTAATTACATTGAAGTAAAAAAATACCTATAATGATACATGGCTGGGCACTCGGGAATACAACTCTCTTGGTAAGACCCCTTGTATGAATTGTATTTATGCTGTATATAAGAATAAATATATACAGAACATTTTATAATAACATTAGATATACATATATATTAAATAGGTATTGAATGTAATATAAATTACATGAGTATATACATACATAATTTAGCCTATAAGTAGTTTACAAAGTTAATAAACTTTGTAGAAGAAATAAAGTGAAGTAATAAATGGTTGACCAATAAAGAGAAAATAGAGAATATTATACATAAAACATAAACGGGGAGAAGAAAGGAAGAATCATTACTCATTATACTGAAATAACAGGTATTGTTTGAATTTGTATTTAAATGAAGTAATTGTAACATTTCTTATATTTTCAGGTCGAGTTTTCCACAATACCGCACCGTGATAAACGATGTTTGACCGAGATTGTTGAGATTGTGCAAAGGGAACATTCAGTAGATTACTGTCTCATAAAACTAAACATTGTATTTCCTACGACATTAAGGCATTCAAGAACATGTAAACAACAACAATATACATTTCTTTAACTGAGTTTCAATTCTTCGTGGGTACGATCTAACTTCTTTAGTCCTAAGATTGTACGAACACTTTGTTTTTGTGCTACTCATAGTTCTAAAATAGTACTTCGTTTTTGTGCTATACATAAGGATTTTAAGGTGTTTTTTTGCTCAACTGTTTGGCAATACGTTAAGTGTGGGTATATTAAAGAAGCGTAAATCTGCATTGCTTATTAATCTTTGATTGAATGTGATTAATAAATATAGCATTTCCGGTTCATTTGGAGATCTAAATAAATAACAAAAACATTATTTCACATTTTATAACAGATGTTCCCAGGGTTGATGTCTGGGAGAAAATTTGGCATACTTATATTCCTGTGAAAATATGTAATGGTTTTGTTAGTTTAGTTTACTGAGTGATTTGTTTATTTAGCCAAATCCACTTTCTGATACGATTAATTCATCTTTTCTACGTTTATTCATCTTGCATTGACCTGCTTAAAGAAAATGTGCATGAATCTTCTGCATATGTAATGAAACTGAGGCTCAGGAGTTTACTATATCTTTGATATATATTAAAAAAATAACAGGGCCTAGAATTGAACCCTGGGGAACACCGTGACTAATGTGATTTTGTGAAGATATGTACTTCTCAATACAAACAAACTGCCCCCGGTTTGTTGAATATGAAGCAAACCAATCATATGATTTACAACGAATACCGTAGCGTTTAAATTTACTTAGAAAATGGTGTGATTTACTGTATCGAAAGCTTTTGATAGGTCAATATTCCTAATGTGAATTTATTATCACATCAAACACACAAAATATTATTTGAAAAGTCAATGATAGCCTATTCGGTAGGATATGTTTTCTTATGAAACCATATTAGATTTGTTTATTATATCATTCTCAATTATAAATTCAGTGAGACGATTACACAATAATTTCAATAATCTTGCTAAATGTAATAAGAACTGACACAGATCGGAAGATCCAGCGCGACATCTATCTACAGACTTAAACAAGGGAAAACTTTATCTATTTTTTTAATTTATCTTGAAAATACACCCGAGTTGAGGAGGGTATTATTATGTGTGTTAGTGGGGGTAGATGGGTGAAAGAATTTGCTAAAATCAAGTTTCCTTATACACAAATACACAACACCAGGCCATTAAACCACATCTATCTGTTATCTATCTATTATCTGTCTTATCTATTATTATCTTTATCTATCATATCTTTTATGCTATCTATTATTGTTATCTATCTATTATCTGTTAACTATTATTATTGTTATATATCTTAATATCTGTTATCTTATTTATTATCTGTTATCTATCTATTATCTGTATCTTCTATTATCTGTTATTTATCTATTATCTGTATCTATCTATTACTGTTATTTATATATTATCTGTTTATCTATCTATATAATCTATCTATCATCTGTTGATGCTATCTATTATCTGTTTATCTATCATCTGTTATCTATCTATTATCTATCTATGATCTGTTACTATCTATTATCTGTATCCATCTTTATCTGTTATTATATCTATTATCTGCTATTATCTTATTATCTATTATCTATCTATTATCTGTAATCCTATCTATTGATCTGTTATTATATCTATTATTTTTATGCAATCTATTATCTGTTATTTATCTTTTATCTGTTATACCTATCTATTATCTTTTATCTATCTATATCTGTTATTTTATCTATTATCTGTTATCTATTTATTATCTGTTATCTATCTATATCTGTTATCTATCTATTATCTTATTATATTTTATTATTATCTGTTATCTATTTATTATCTGTTATCTATCTATTATCTGTTATTTATCTATCTATTATCTGTTATTATTATCTATTATCTATTATCTGTTATCTATGTAATCTACTATTTATTTATCTATCTATTATTATCTATCTATTATCTGTTATCTATCTATTATCTATTATCTATCTATTATTATCTATTATCTGTTATCTACCTATTATCTATTATCTATCTATTATCTGTTATCTATCTATTATCTGTTATCTATCTATCTGTTATCTATCTATTATCATCTATCTATTATCTATCTATCTATTATCTTATTATATCTATTATCTGTTTATCTATCATCTGTTATCTATCTATCTATCTATATCTATTAATTATCGTTATCTATGTATATCTTATCTGTTATCTATCTATTATCTGTTATCTATCTATTATCTGTTATCCATCTATTATCTGTTATCTTATCTATTATCTGTTCTATCTATATCTGTTATGTTTATCTATCTATTATCTGTTATCTATCTATTATCTGTTATCTATATTATCTGTTATCTATCTATTATCTATTATATCTTCTTATTATCTGTTATCTATCTATTATCTGTTATCTATCTATTATCTGTTATCTATCTATTATCTGTTATTTATCTATTATCTGTTATCTATCTGTCTATCGATCTATCTACTAATCTAAAGTCTCAGAAGCAGATAGAGCCGCCAGGTGTGAAGAAGAAGGAACAGAATCAGCCTCCATTTTGTGAATTTGTGAGTCGCGTATCGGCGCCATTTTCTTCTCGGGTCAAAGATCACGGAACAGTAAAGATGAGAATGGTGAATGATGATAGATGATGATGATAATGATGAGTAATGATGATGGTGATAATGGTAATGGTGATGATGATATGANAAAGGCATTTAAAAGAAATCAATTAAACAAACAACAATATACATTTCTTAACTGAGTTTCAAATCCTTCGTGGGTACGATCTAATTCCTTTAGTCCTAAGATTGTACGAACACTTTGTTTTTGTGCTACTCATAGTTCTAAAATAGTACTTCGTTTTTGTGCTATACATAAGGATTTTAAGGTGTTTTTGTGCGTTGCTCCCCAAGCTGTTTGGCAATACGTTAGGTGTGGGTATATTAAAGAAGCGTAAATCTGCATTGCTTATTAATCTTTGATTGAATGTGATTAATAAATATAGCATTTCCGGTTCATTTGGAGATCTAAATAAATAACAAAAACATTATTTCACATTTTATAACAGATGTTCCCAGGGTTGATGTCTGGGAGGAAATTTGGCATACTTATATTCCTGTGAAAATTTAATTTATGTAATGGGTCTTGTCTACACTGAGTGTTAGTTTATTTAGCCAAATCCACTTTCTGATACTGATTAATTTATCATTTTATACGTTTATTCATTCTTGCATTGACCTGCTTAAAGAAAATGTGCATGAATCTTCTGCAAATGTAAAGAAACTGAGGCTCAGGAGTTTATTGAATCTTTGATATATATTAAAAAAAAGAACAGGACCCAGAACTGAACCCTGGGGAACACCGTGACTAATGTGATTTTGTGAAGATATGTACTTCTCAATACAAACAAACTGCCCCCGGTTTGTTGAATATGAAGCAAACCAATCATATGATTTACAATGAATACCGTAGCGTTTAAATTTACTTAGGAAAATGGTGTGATTTACCGTATCGAAAGCTTTTGATAGGTCAATATTCCTAATGTGAATTTATTATCACATCAAACACACAAAATATTATTTGAAAAGTCAATGATAGCCTATTCGGTAGGTATGTTTCTTATGAAACCATATTATTTGTTTATTATATCATTCTCAATTATAAATTCAGTGAGACGATTACACAATAATTTCAATAATCTTGCTAAATGTAATAAGAACTGACACAGATCGGAAGATCCCAGCGCGACATCTATCTACAGACTTAAACAAGGGGAAAACTTTATCTATTTTCAATTTATCTTGAAAAAACACCCGATTTGAGGGAGGGTATTATTTATACGTGTTAGTGGAGATAAGATGGGTGAAAGAATTTGCTAAATCAGTTTCCTTATACACAATACACAACACCAGGCCTACTTAAACACATCTATCTGTTATCTATCTAATTATCTGTTATCATCTATTATCTGTTATCTATCTATTATCTGTTATCTATCTATTATCTGTTATCTATCTATTATCTGTTATCTAATATTATCTGTTATCTATCTTAATATCTGTTATCTATCTATTATCTGTTATCTATCTATTATCTGTTATCTATCTATTATCTGTTATTTATCTATTATCTGTTTATCTATCTATTATCTGTTATTTATATATATCTGTTTATCTATCTATCTATCTATCTATCATCTGTTATTATCTATTATCTGTTTATCTATCATCTGTTATCTATCTATTATCTAATCTATGATCTGTTATCTATCTAATTATCTGTTCTATCCATCTTTATCTGTTATCTATCTATTATCTGTATTATCTATTATCTATTATCTGTTATCTGTAATCCTATCTATTATCTGTTATCTATTATTATTCTATTATCTGTTATCTATCTATTATCTATTATCTGTTATTTATCTATTATCTGTTATCTATTTATTATCTGTTATCTATCTATATTATCTATTATCTATTATATATCTGTTATTTATCTATTATCTGTTATCTATTTATTATCTGTTCTATCTATTATCTGTTATCTATCTATTATCTGTTATTTTCTATTATCTGTTATCTATCTATTATCTGTTATCTATCTATTATCTGTTATCTATCTATTATCTATCTATCTGTTATCTATCTTATTATCTGTTATTATGTATCTATTATCTGTTATGTTATTATCTATTATCTGTTATCTATCTATTATCTGTTATTCTACTATTATCTGTTATCTATCTATTATCTGTTATCTATCTATCTATTATCTGTTTATTATATATCTATCTATCGTTATCTATCTATTATCATCTATGTATCTATCTATCTATCTATTATCTGTTATCTATCTTTATTATCTATTTCTATTATATATCTATTATCTATCTATTATCTGTTTATCTATCTATTATCTGTTATCTATCTATTTATCTATTTCTATCTATTATCTCTATCTATTATCTTTATCTATCTATTTATCTGTTATCTATTATCATCTGTTATCTATCTATTATCTGTTATCTATCTATTATCTGTCTATTATCTATTATCTATCTATTATCTGTTATCTATCTATTATCTGTTATATATCTATTATCTGTTATCCATCTTTTATCTGTTATCTATCTGTCATCTATCTACCTATCTATTCAAGTCGCAGAAGCAGATAGAGTCCGCCAGGTGTGAAGAAGAAGGAACAGAATCAGCCTCCATTTTGTGAATTTGTGAGTCGCGTATCGGCGCCATTTTCTTCTCGGGTCAAAGATCACGGAACAGTAAAGATGAGAATGGTAATGATGATGATGATGATGATAATGGTAGATGATGGTGAATGGTAATGATGATGATGATAATGGATGATGATGGTAATGAATGGTAATTGATGGTGATAATAATGGTAATGATTATGTGATGATAATTGGTATGATGATGGTAAATGGTAATGGATGATGATCAATGGTAATGATTATGGTGATAATTGGTAATCGATGGTGATAATTGGTAATGGTGATGATGATAATGGTAATGATGATGATGATAATTGGTAATGAAATGGTGATAATGCTAATGATGATGATAATGGTAATAATGTGATGATAATGGTAATGATTAGATGATAAATGGTAATTGATGATGATAATGGTAATGATGATGATGATTAATGGTAATGATGTGATTGAATGATAATGGTAATGGTGATGATGCATATGGTAATGGTATGATGATATTGGTAATGAATGTGATGATAATGGTAATGATTGATATGATGATAAATGGTAAATGATGATGATGTAATGGTATGATGATGATGAAAATGTAATGAATGATGATGATAATGGTATGGTGATGATGATTATAGGTATTTGGTAATGGATGATGGTGATGTAATGATGATGATGATGGTAATGATGATGATGATAATGGTAATGAGATGAAATGATAATGGTAATGATGATGATGATAATGGTAATGGTATATGATGGTAATGATTGATGAAATGGTAATGATAATGATGATAATGGTAATGATGATGAATGAATGTAATGATGATAATGATGGTAATGATAATTAGATAATGGTAATAATGATAGGTAATGATGATAATGGTAATAATGATGATAATGGTAATGATAATGATAACAGTAATGATGTATGATAGTAATGAAGAAATAAATAATAGTGTGATAATGACACTAATTATAAAAAAATCTTAATCATTATCACCATCATTAATAACTTAGTAAAATTCATGATGTCAATAATGTTAATATGATAATAATAACAATAAGGATAAATTAATGATGAGATTAATAATAATTGAATAATTATAAGGGAAACAAAGATAATAATAACAACAACGACAATAATGCAGACAATGTTGATAATATCAATAATGAAAATGACAATAATATCAAAAATACTAC
>NW_020868551.1:50000-70000 GCF_003789085.1 Penaeus vannamei
AAAAGCGACGGAATCGTTACAAAAATCAAAAGTCAAAAGTCGACGAACAGCGGTCGCACTTAGTAAAGAAATAAATAACCTTCGATTTTTAACTTGCACAATAAAACACTTGAAATAAGTACCTGCAACATACGCAGGTGGCGTCTGTGGTTGGCTGCTGAGGAACAGGTGGTCGCGGACTTTGTCTGGCAGAGCGGAGAGTACCTTGGCTCTCACCTGCGTCACCACACTAGGTACGTAGCGGCTCTGTTTGGCAAAAGGGTTGAAGGTAAGTATATGGGAATCGATTTTATGCAAAGGATTCGTCTAAAGTATGTCCTGAATGATGAGCAGTGATGGGTATTCAATATGGACTTTTTTCGTCCTCTTTCTTTTATTTATTCAACCTTATGTTTCTATATCTCTCCCTCTCCCTTTCCCACTGTCTTTCCCTTCACCACTCCCTCCCTTCTCCCTTCCTCTCTTCGTTCCTCTTTCCCTCCCTTCTCCCTCCCTCCTACCCCCCTCTCTCTCTCCCAACCTTCTCCCTCCTTACCCCCACCCCCTCTCTCCCACCCTCTTTCCCCACACCTCCCCTCACCTTGGGGTCCTGCCCGGCCACGGCGTCCACCATATCGTCGACGACCTCCTTAATCTTCTCCGAGGGCTTGGCTCGGTTCAGGTGGGCGGAGATTGTTGTCTTAAAGTCCTTCATGTATTCGTCGCCGTAGGAATTCCTCACGTCCTCGGGGCATTCCTCCCAGAACCTGTCGAGGGCGCGGTGGATGGGTCCTTCCTGGCTAATGGGCGTCCTGTGGGGGGAAGGAGGAGGGTCATTAGTCTAGGATGATGAATGCCTCTTTGTGACGGGAGATGCTTTTTCAGTTCCGCTTAAACATTTGTCTTTCTACTAATCTACTTATCTATATTTCTTTTTAACTATTTATACGTCCATCTTGCCTGTCCCTTTATCTATCATCCATTCAATACGTCGTCCTAAATCATATTGTCCCATTACGAGAAAAAAAACATGAATTGCACCACAACACAGGAAAAAAACCAGCACATCCTAACACACACCCACACAAATTCACACACAGACCAGACACACAAACACCACACAACACCAGGCACACCCGGAGAAGAAAGCACACACCCCAAACTCACCTGTAAAGTGTAGGCTCGACGGTGTGGACGGTGATGCCCCACTTCTGCATCTCCAACCTGAGTCCGTCGGCGAAGGAGACCGTCGCGTGCTTACTCATGCTGTAGGCCGTGAAGCCGGGGAAGGTGTAGCGTCCTGGGGGAGAGGGGAGACGGGGGTTAGCGGCGGAGTGCTTTAAGTGTGTGTGTGGGGGGGGGATTCCGAGGGGATGGAAGGAGAGATGGCGAAAGGAATTGAAGGCTAAAAGAGGGAGGCGAAGGGAACGAGACGTGGGACAGACAAACGGAGAGAGAGAGAGGCAGACAGAGAGACAGAGAGACAAAACACGAAGAAGAAAAAGAAATTTAAAAATTCATAGCTTATTAGAGAAAATAATTGGATAATTTAAGAACATTGAAACAAAAAAAACACATGAATGTATATAATAACAAGTTTTAAATAACAATCTACTACTGGAACAAATTCCTATCTACAAACAAAAGAGCATCAAGCAAGACAAACATGAGTGAGCTGACCCCTTAATGTACGCAGTAAAAGATTATCATTATAAGCGGTCCTGTCATTAGAAGTGTCGTCAACAAAGACCTTGCTCTTACTCCAAAGACTATTGTTCCCAAGTAAGACTTAAGTGTTGCAATGAAGTCTCGCCCTAAAGGATAATTCAACGACAAGGACTCATTAAGAAAGGATGGCCGCAGCGGTAACGGACAAATGGCCCTTGGAAATCCCTTTAAGGCAAGATGCTTTCTAGGATTTGCGTGTAAGGCATTGCGTCTTAGGATTTATGTCTGGGGATTTGCATCTGAGGATCTACGTCTGGGGATTAACTTGCGAGCTAAGATTTACATCTGAGGATTTACGTCCGAGAAATTACGTCTTATAATCGACGTGGACGAAATTTCGCCAGAGGATTTACGTTGGGCCTGAGGAAGTGGCATTCAAAGGGCTGGAGGGTTCACTCCGCCCACCCGCCCTCAGCCCACTCCTCGCATATTTCACACTTCTGCAACTCATCCTGCGTCTTTTGATTGTGGTACACCCACCTTCGCCTGCAGGAGCATTGTGTAGAGTTATTGTGCGAATGTGTGTGTGTGTGTGTGTATCGGGTGGGGGGGGGTGTATATGCAGGGGGTGTATGTTCGTAATAATAGTAATAATCGTAATTTAGGGTTTACTGTGACAGACTCTTGTGACTTCACTCAAATTGTGGCTGTTTGTTGTGTTTTGAACAACCCCCTGTGTATAGGAAATGGCCGGGGTTACCTTCCACTGGCGGTGCGGGGAACTGAACGTGGGTCAGCAAGATTGCTAGACGAGAGCGCTCCCGCTGCATCACACACAACACACTATATATGTGTGTGTGTGTGTGACCTCTAATTGCATGTCTTGAGATTGCGTGCACGCGTTGACAACTTTACGAGAAATACTGAACCAAAATTCAAGCCTTAATAAAGTCGCTTACACTGAATGGAGTCGGTTTAAGAATGTCCATGTAATTGGAGACAGACGTCACTTATGAGTCTAAAACCCCGAGAGAGCGAGTGTAAGAGTTTGTAAGGAGGGAAGTGGGCGGGGCAAAGATCACAGCCTTACACATGAGCGGAACGAGAGGGAAACCGCCCCAAAACGCCTCTTGCCAAGGCCTTCCATTTCGGGGATTAAAAAAATAGTTTGCGAAGCTGATAGACTTCGGAACGAGAGGGAAACCGCCCCAAAACGCCTCTTGCGAAGCTGATAGACTTCTTATTCCATTTTTTTATTCTCTTTTGGGCTTTGTCTCTTGCAAGCGTGACTTTCATTTCCTTTATTTTTTGTTCTGTTATTTACGCGTACGATTTTCCTGGTCTCGGCGAATGGTTTTTGTCGAGGGGTTATTTTGTTATGACGTTTTGTAAACAACCCTTTTTTTCTCTTCCTTTATGAGGATAAAAACAGTGATGATGGATGAGGAGAGACGAAAGACGGAGGGTAGACGGAATGAAGGAGGATAGACGGAAGGACGGGAAATAAGAAATAGGGGGATAAGCGACAATCGGGAACAACCTTCGATCACGTCACGACCTTTCCGAGTTGATAGGACATGGGCAAAAAAGGCAAAGAGGCGAGAACACAGCATTATTATAATGTTGCCTCGTCACTCTTAGCAACAGCATCTAGCCTTTTTTTTCTGCATAGATATCTGTTGTTTTGCTATGTGTGGCTCTCAGGGCTAGCCATGGGAATGTGTATGCGCTGGTATGTGTGTGTATGTGTTTCTGGTGAGTTTATTTTCTTGTGTGTGCGTGTGTGAATGGGGGAATGAGTAAGAGATACACAGATTGGAAGAGAGAGAGGGTGTATGTATATAGATATGCATATATAAATGTGTGTGCGTGTGTGTGTGTGTGTGGACAAAGGAATGTGTGTTAGCGTGTTTGTTTGTATAGAACCTCCGTAGCCTTTATCTTGGTAACAAAGTCCCAACCGCAAATAGACTTCAAGATGCCAATAGAGGAACTCGCAGGACTTCACCAACTGCGCTGCCTTCCCGCTCCAAGGCTACAGCTCGCCTCTGGGTGTTTGAACTCTCGGGCCGGCGGAACGAGGCCCCCTGCAAGTCACCGCGAGGCAAGGTCACTGCGGAGCCCGGGGGGAGGCTGGCAGGGAGGTGGGTGGGTGAAGGAGCGCCGAAGGGAGGCTCGGGTAAAGAGGTTGGGGGGGAGGGGCTCGGCGGAGGCTGACGGGCAAAGAGGGGGAGGAAGAAGGAAGGGAGATTGATGGAGGGAGAAGGGCAGGGAAAGGAAGAGGGGAGAGAGAGAAGGGCAGGGAGAGGAAGAGGAGAGAGAGAGAGAAGGGCAGGAGAGGAGAGGAGAGAGAGAGAAAGCAGGGAGAGAAAGGGAAGAGAGGGAGAAGGGCAGGGAGAGGAAGAGGAGAGAGAGAGAGAGAGAAGAGGTGGGGGAGGATTCTGATATGATCTGATAAATTTGAGTAACCAAACAGTGTACATAAAGGGGTACGGATAGAACTAGAAGAGCGAGATAGAGAGAGAGAGAGAGAGAAGAGAGGGGGTCAGACAGACAAGAGAGAAAAAGCGACAAAAAAGTATAGGAAGAAAGATGGAGATTATTATGTAGCTCAAGGTTCAGGCAGTGTTTGTGTTTTTAAGAAGAGGAACTTGTTGCTTTAAAGAAAACGTGACACAAGTATTAAGACGAAGTTCGGGCGGAAGGACACAGGATGTTGGTGTGTGTGTGTGTTGTGTGTGTGTGTGTGTGTGTGTGTGTGTGTGTGTGTGTGTGTGTGTGTGTGTGTGTGTGTGTGTGTGTGTGTGTGTGTGTGTGTGTGTGTGTGTGTGTGTGTGTGTGTGTGAGAGAGAGAGAGAGAAGAGAAAGAGTGTTTATCCGCATGTTTCTTTTATATTTGCATATGCAACAGCTTACCTCTGCATGTATCTGCATGAGGTTATCTTGTGTGCAATGTTCTATAAATATTCGCCACATTCTTCTCCACAATAGCTTCCGGTAAGTAAGCGCTTTGACGTCAGCCTCCGCGACAAAGGATCGAGCCGGCAGAGGTCATTACGCTAAATAAACGCGGCAACTTTTATGCTCCGCGTGACTTTTGCTTTTGCAAAAAAAATGGAGAAGGGAGAAGGAAGATTCGAGATTTTTTTCCCCAGATATTTCACATTTCAGTAAGATTCGTACCGCGATAACATTTCTAAAGCAAGTAACAGAACACACGCATGCACCGACGGGACGCGCGCGCACACACAACACACACACACACACACACACACACACACACACACACACACACACACACACACACAACACACACACACACACACACACACACACACACACACACACACACACACACACACACACACACACACTCACACCACACACTCACACTCTCACACAACTCATTCACACAAAACAACAAACAAACAAACAAAAATGAAACACAAAGGCACGCACGAACTCGCCCTGAAACCTACACGCAGCAGAGCCTGTTGGAGTTCTTGCCTGTCCACATGTCACAGTCATACGGAACAGCTGAATGCCAAGGCTTGCGTAAGGTTTATTCATTCATTCCGATATAAATGACATGCCCTCAGCGTTAAGTTACGTCGGTCCGGGAGAAAGGCCTTGGCTCTCGATATTCTCCTGTTTCTACGATTAAACGCATTTCGTTCGATCGCGGAAAGATAGAGGAGGAGAGGAATAAGTAAAGGAATAAACAGATAAATGAATGAAAAGATTAATTATAATATTGTGATTATTATCGATGTCATTATCATTATTATTACCGGTCTAATTTTCGTAGTTGTCATCGTCCTCATTATTTTTATAAGCATGATCTTTACTACTACTGTTATTATCACCATTGAAAGGAAACGACCAAAATAAAACAAAGGCTAAAGCATCTCGGAGGGGAAGGGGGGGGGAGGGGGCGCACGTACACCCAAGGCACCACACAGGACGCGAAGGCCAACCGCAAGTGGGTGACATTGCCCTCAACTTCCCTTCGAGCGCACAAACAGCATAAGCACACGGGCGCGAGTAAACAGGCGACTCCATCAGATTTCCGGCCCGAACGCCAGGATGAATCAGCCCTTCCTAGCAACATGGGACGTGGGAAAGAGGGCGCGAGGTTCTGCTGCGAGGGGGCTGCTGGGCGGGGACCTCGGCGTCGGGGGGAACCTTTTGGGAAGAAGGGGGGTTCTCGAAGGGATTCTTTGGAAGGTGTTTATTTTTTTCTTCTTCTCGAGGTTAGGAATGGCCTTTGGATTGTGAGAAGGAAGGACGTGCGTTGAGTTTCGGGAGAAGTTAAGACGTTTCTGGGAAGTTGGAAATGACGGGTTGTCACGGGGAGGAAATTTATGCGGCGCTGTGGATGCGGAGCTCGTTTCGCGGTCCGAAAAGGCCTTTGGGAAAGAAGTTTCTGAAAGGGATGCAGAAGCGACGACGAAGAAGCAATCTTCAAATGAGAGACTGAAGAATATTTTCTCTTAAGATTTTTTTTTTTCTGATGGAAAAATATTTGTGTGTAAGCCGGATTATCGCCAAGCGGAATGGAACAATAACATCGGATGATTTTACAGCGGGAATATTTTCTCGTTAATGAGGCGAGCGTAATGAGGTGCCTTTCGTCGCCCCCGAAGCTGCAACCACTTTTTGTCATCATAACCTCAGTAGGACTCGCCCGGGGGGGGGGAGAGGGACTTCGGCTGTGTATTTCACAAGAGGTACACAACATTATCGGCAAATTGTATGTTTGTCAGAAGAGGTGTTTATGTGTTCATTGTATTTTTCTCTTTTTGGGAATAAAAAATCAGTAACAATACACGAAAGAAGAAAAAATAATTTCCGCGTTTGGAAGGAAGTTTGGTTCTTAATGCGCTCTAACATAAGGGTGAAATCTGGTAATTGCTCTGTCATGCTGATGCCCTTGGAGCCCTGAGGCCAGTACACTCAACTCTTCAGTGAATGACTTCTTGGCATATCATTAATTCATCGAGAAAACAAAAAAACAACAGATAAGGTCTAGCGGGTCTTTTAAACATCCCTTAGATTATCATTTTATCTGCGTCGGTTTAGTAGCCGTGCTTGCGCTTCTAAAAGCACCCGACTGCGTAATTGTTCATGTTCGTGTGTATGTGTGTGTGTGTGTGTGTGTAATGTCCTAAATGTCTGTATGCTCGACGCGGTGAGAATTATCATGCCTCCGCCACCTTGGGAATCCGTGCGTATCGTAGGCACTGTGATATGTTATCGTAACGAGTCTCACCCAGCTGCAGCGAGCACGGAAATCACCCGAAACGATGTCCGTGGCGAGAACAGCCTCCTACGACCCTCCTACGACCTTCCGTCATCCGCGCTCTCCCACGACCTCGTCCCACTGTCCCCAAAAGCACGGTCGTGTTTCTTTCTGCTTCGGATCTGCCTTCAGCCGCCCCCATGCTCAGCCGGCCTCCGTTGCATGGGGCCGGGATGGACAGCGGGTGCTTGGTTTCGTGTTCATGTTGATAACACGCATGTGCAGTTCTTACCAAGTACACTTACTTGCCGCTCGCAAACTTACACATGCACACACACACGCACACACATGCCTTGCTCTCTCATGCGTATCAATACCTCGCTGTTTTTCTACGTATTGGGAAAGCTTTCAAGTTACATTGTTAATACTTTTTCGATGACTTCTAGATGAATGCACTTTCTCTTCTCCTTTCTGAGTATTTCAAGTCATTTTTTTTAACAGGAAATACAAGCTATCAATCCGACCCTAGTTTTGCATTTTTATGAGGCGTTATGAGGTAATTGTGGCCAGATTATGATGCACGTTCACGCTTCACCTCCTTTCCCACTCTTCGACCCGGCGCCGCGAAACCGTTCGACGTCGACGAGGCAACCAAATAAAAGAATAAAAAAGAAATGAAAATAAAAGATTAACGTGAAAATCTGCCGAGTCATCAGCCCAGGGGTATTTATTCAACACGGGGACCTGGGCCGATTTTTTTTTTTTTTTTAAGGGAGGAGTGGAGGGGTGGATGTGTGAGAATGTGTGTTTCTCGTGGGGTTTGGGAGTTCGTGGCTCGAGATGCTCAAAATATCAAAGGATATCAGAGGATTTCCGGACGTCGGGCGGGCTTGCATATCGTGTCTCTTCGGGATGTCGTCCTCGTCAGAAAAAAAAAACACATTTATGACGAAAAACTTATCAATGCGTAGATAAAACGGTAAAAAAAGAGTATATCCTAACCAGAGCCTAATGCATATACTCCCCGAAATCCTCACAACTGAGAAGTTCACAAAGGAAAATACGATCATCAAAACGTAAAATTTGGCCAAACGAATTCCCGAAAGAAGCCCCCGTCTCACCTGCCAGGGACGCCACGAGCACGATCCTGCCGCTGGACTTCCTGAGCAGCGGCAGGAAGGTCTTGGTGACGCGGATGGGGCCCAGGGAGTTGACTTCGTAGACGCGGCGGTACTCGGCGATGGGGCACCACTCGATCTCCGTGAAGGCCGCGATGCCGGCGTTGTTCACGACGGCCCACAGGTCTGCGGGAGGCGAAGGTCATGGGTGAAGAGGGATGGGCGGGATGGTGGCTGAATTTGTGTAGGGTGTGTGTGTGTGTGTGTGTGTGTGTGTGTGTGTGTGTGTGTGTGTGCGTGTGTGCGTGTGTGCGTGCGTGCGTGCGTGTGTGTGTGTGTGTATGTGCGTGTGCGTGTGTGTTTATGTGTGTGTGTAGAGGGAGGGATATTTTACGGTTTACAATAATATCATCACAATCTCCCCCCAAAACCCCCTATTCCCCTCTTCCTTCTTCCAGAGCCCCCCCTCCCTCCTCCAATAGCACCCCCTCCCCCCCGCCATCATCTCCCGCTCCTCACCTAGACTCCCGAGGTCGTCCTCGATGAACTTGTAGGCGGCTCGCACCTCGTCCTCCTTCGTGACGTCGAGGCTCACCACCGTCAGCTTCGACGAGGTCTCGAGTTTGAGCGAGGTGGCGCCGGTGCCGTCGGGCTGGAGGCACCCGGCGTACACCTGGAGAAAGGGAGAGAAGGAGGAAAATTAATAATGAGGACAGCGGGACGCGGCAGAGGACGGGGAAGGCAACGCGTCCAGTACGGGTGAAGAGAGAGAAAGAGAGAGAGAGAGCGCGAGAAGGGGAGAGAGCGAGAGGGAGGGAAAGAGAGAGAGAGAGAGAGAGAACATGTTTACACAGCCGGTTCTGCGAAGTCTAGGAAACCGCGCGCCAATTCCCGAAATTTCTCCGCGATTAGAATGCCGAGTTGGGAATCGAGACAAGAGTGTAAATAATAACAATGATAATGAGAATACAGCTATATCAGTGCTACTAATTATAGCAATAATAACTAATTAACTATGAAAATGATAATAAGAATGGCAATGCTACTGATAATGTAAATGATAATAAAAATAATAATTATTATTATTATTATCATTATAATGTTAACCTGCCTCGAAATCAACAGACAAACGAATGGATAAGTGAACGAAGAGGAAAACGCAACCGTATTTTAGCGACTCACCTTAAAGCCCAGTTTATCGAGGCTTATTGCCAGCAGCCTCCCGAAGCCGGAGTCACAGCCTGTGGAGAGAAGGGAAATCGACTGTAACATCATAAAACACGTGGGAAAAAAAGGCTCTGATTCTACTTCGATGATTTGGTTATCTGTTGAACCCTCTTGAAATTACGCTATGAACGATATATAAAGAGAGAATGGAATAAATCAAGACACTTTTGCCAATGGTGTGCATATAAACATACTGAAGAAAATTAAAAACATACAGCAACACGGGTCAAACCTTCACAAACTAAACTCGATTCCAAAACGTCATTCAAGAGATTACAAAAGACACAGGTAAAGGGAAAACAAAGAAGCTGTTTGTGTTTATCCGTGACGTACTTCCTATAGGCTCTCCCGACCGTCCCTTCTCTCTGGGAAGATTTTATTTTGGAGAGGAAACGAAACATGACGCAAAGATCTTCGTCCTGACAGGATACAACAAGGTGACCGGAACGAAAAGTCATTGAAGTCATTTCCAAGTTGTTGTTGTTGTTGTTTTTTAAGGATGGTGGAGGTGTGTATCCTTCTTTGTCACGTAAACATACATGGCGAGTATATGTGGTGTTTGTGTTGTTGTTTGTATTTTTTTGAGTAAGATTGGTAATTGAATGTACCTGTGTTTGCTGCGTTAGGTTACTGGGGTATGATCCTAAGATAGTAAATGTGATTGTGAGGCAATACCATAGAAATCGGATTGTAAACCAAATGGAGTAATTAATATATTTAAAGAACATAAAAGAGAACAAACGTGGTCAAAACAATCATACTATAACGCTTAATCATTATGAAATTTTCTGTATTCAAATCAAGTGGCTAATTAGACATTTAGAGAGAGTTAAAGGAGAGACACCAAAATGGCAACATCTATGACGTCACATCCTCAAGTACCCCCCTGATGATAAGGCAGGTTGGGACAGAGATAAATGGGTCAAATTATTTTTACGTGGCGCTTCGAATATGTAAATGAGACGTTATATAAGCAAGATTGATATTCTGTAATTGCAATCTTACAATGCGTTGCAGAGTTGTCAGTTCATAATTCATACCCGAGTACTTATGGGATTGAAGACTGACCTTCCGTTTATGTTAATGCTTGTTGCAATAGCTAACGAGTTGATAGAATAAATGCATGTGTCAAGACGAGAACTCAGAGAGATACTGGACAAGGAAAAATATGTGTTGCAGATTTCAGTACAAGTCTACTTTCAAGTATCTCAATGTTGCTCTTACGTATGTGTATAAGAACTTGAACAATCACTCCTCGGCACTTGAGGCAATTAATATAACAATTAAGCCGAGAGCCAGTCAATAATCTACGGACCTAAAAATAACACCAAGCCTTTACTATGCAATATTTTTAAAGAAATATCCATTCATGTATTGCCTTAGAGATCAACAGCTCAACATTAGCGCGAATGGCAAACGTTGCAGGGTGATTGCCCAGGTTTAGGTAGGGGGGGGGTGAGGAGGGGGTAGCGGGTAAGAAGGAAAGATTTTGCTCTGACCTGAGGGTGTTATTAGGGGGGGGGGGGGGGGGGGTAAACTTGT
Organism: Penaeus vannamei; assembly: GCF_003789085.1. Taxonomy (NCBI): domain Eukaryota; kingdom Metazoa; phylum Arthropoda; class Malacostraca; order Decapoda; family Penaeidae; genus Penaeus; species Penaeus vannamei. Next base: position 60,777 of record NW_020868551.1, read on the forward strand.
ATGTGTGTTTGTATGGTACGTGTATTCGTGTATGATTTGTCTATGGTCTGTGTGTGAGTGTGTGTGTGTGTGTGTGTGTGTGTGTGTGAGCAGTGAATGTGTGTGTGTATGTGTGTTTTGTGTGTATGCATGTGTGTGTGGTGTGTGTGTGTGTAAGCGAGCGAGTGAGTATGTGTGTGGTGTGTGAGGGGGGGGGGTATGCATGTATGTGTCCGTGCGTGTACTTATGTGTACTTAGGGGTGTGTTTCAAAAAATACTGCGAAAATGCGCGACATCCCAAGACGTCCAAATTCGCCTTCACTTCGCACGTTCTGCCTGTGCGTGTTTTCTCTTCTTCTTCTGCTTCTCCTATTTTCTTTCTTTTTGTTCCTCGCCTCCTCTTTCTGTCTCTCTACGCCCTTCCGTGTTTTCTACTTCCTAGCATCGCCAACACTCCCTCTGCACTCCGCCCTGAAGTCAAATGCTGATGCCCTTGGGTACGGGACGGAGGGGGGGGGGGGGGTAGGCAGAGGGCAAACACTGGATCGATCCTTCACTCTCGGGGCATGAGATAAAATGGAGGGCGTGGGAAGGAGGAAGAGGAGGAGAGAATAGAAGAAGAAGAAGTGGAGGAGGACGAAGGAATAAAAGAGAAGAAAAAAGGGACATGAGATATTGAAAAAATAGAGGGCATGGGAAGGAGGAAGAGGAGGAGAGAATAGAAGAAGAAGAGGAGGAAGATGAAGGAGTAAAAGAGAAAAGAAGGGGTATGAAAGGAGGAAAAGGAAGTGGGAGAAGAGGAGAAGGTGAGAGGTGGCACAGGGGAGGATAAGGAAGAAGGAAGTAGAAGAGATGGAAGGAAGCAGAGAGACAGAAAGAGGAGGCAAGGAAGTAGATAAATAATAAAGGAGAAGATGAGAGAAGAGAAAAACACAGAAAACGGAGGAAGACATAAAGGAATAGAGGAGAAAGAGGAAGAGGAGGATGCAGCAGAGGCGAGACTAGGAAGGGGAAGGGGGGAGAGAGAGGTGGACGTGGGAGTAACGAAGCGAATGAAGGTATAATTGGAGTGGTAATGACGGAAATGAGGATTGCAAGCCCTGTTGGTGCGGGGCGGAGCAGACGTCGGTGGGTTTATGGGCGCGCTTGGTAATGAATTCGTACACACAGTCGTACGTACACCGACGGGCATACACACATGGACACACACACGTATGTCCGCAGTCGGATCTCCACACACAGCATACGCATGTACACGATATTGCACCTACACATACACACGCATGTGGCCTCGGATACCAAGAGTCGCACCCATATATGCATGTATGTCCGCAATCACGAACACGCACGCACACACGCACACACACACACACACACACACACACACACACACACACACACACACACACACACACACACACACACACACACACACACACACACACACACACACACACACACGTACGCACACGCAAGCACGCACGCACATACACATGCATACACAGGCAGATAAATGCACAGACAAAGTGAGGAAGGTGAAAAGTGCGCCATAACTCCTCCCACCGTCCTCCGCTCGAGAGACGATATTCGGGACTTCCTTTTTTCACAAGAAATGATTCCTTCTCCTTATTCCCTTCGCTGCAAATAAGATTCACGAAAATACATTAAAGAGGATGACTTGTGGCTTCGTCCGGCAGGAGGAGGAGGAGGAGGACCTCGCCCGAGCATTTCCTGACGGCGGAGGAGGGCGTCAATTTAGCGCGTCTCGTAAAGCACGGGGAAATGGCCGCTAATAACTAACCGTCGGGATGGCTGTCAATTCAGTGTGACTTTCCTCCCTCTTGTATTTTTTTTGGGGGGGGGGGGGGCGGTTATCAGAATCTCGGTTTGAAGGGTTTTTTCCCGAAGTAACTCTCCTGAAGGAATTCCTCCGGAGTATATCACCTGAAGTGTCTCTTCTGTCTTATGAAGTGACTCTCCTGAAGGAATTTCTCCGAAGTATATCTCCTGAAGTCACGCTTCTGAAGCGAGTCCAATGATGTGACTCTCCTGAAAGAATTCCACTTGTCATTTTCCTAAAGGACCTCTCCGTTATCCCCTCCTGCTGTTCCTTATGACGCAACGATGACGTCGAACTTCAGGCTGCTGATATCTCATTTCAGTGACGTCAGATTCTCGAGTTTTACGTTTCAGAGGACCAGTGACAAACGCAGAAGCCAAAGGTCATTTTTAGTTAAGATATGTCATATCCTATTTGGTATCGTAAGTGGGTACATATTTGTGGTTCGTTAATTACTCCTATTGCAACATATCAAATGATCTCAAGGCTTCTTTTTTGACATTGAGTAATCTCTGTTATCTTAGTTATCACCAAGGGGCTGACGGGGACCATTTCGAGGTATTCAGAGAGAGAGAAAAGTTATTGTCCGCCACTAAACAACAGCGACAAAATCGCCTCTACAGTTGGATAAACATGTCTGAGAGAAAGTTTTCATAAGCCTAGAGATAGGAGGTCTCCGCCTCTGGCTGAGGTTACCTGGCCCTTCTACCTGCCCCTCTCGAGAGAAATGATCAGGAAGTGTCCCTGGATGCCCGTCCAGCTATCCGGGCTGCCCTTCCTCCTGGCCCAACGAAGGACACTCGAAGGGCATCCCACGAGATAACAAAGCGACTTGGCTTCAGTGCGGAGAATGTTAGCTGAGGCTCCTTTTCCGAAACTCTCATGTCTGTCCCGTTGATGGAGTTCTTTGTATTTCTCTGTCAGGGTTGTCGTTCCTCCTAACCGAGCCAAGGGCAGTCAGAGGGCGTTCAATAGTATAACGCTACACAGCTTCACTGCGTTAAACATTCGGTGAGGCTTCCTCTTCGACGTTCAGCTGTAACAAGCACCTCCTTGCCGTTGCGTCTATGCAAGACTGAACTTCAGTAATGTGAGACCGTTTCTGAAGCGCACCTGCCTATCCCGCCGATGCCGTTCCCCTACGCTTCCCCTCTCCGGGCCGCCGTTCCCCCTGCCCAGGCGGAGGAAGACAAAGGGTAGTACACAGGGTAACAAATCGAGGCTCCCGCTCCGGAACTCACCTGTGATGAGCACCGCCTTGCCGTTGCCGTCGATGTTCTTCCTCGGCATGGCGTTCATCGCCGCCTTCATCGCCCAGTCGCCGATGTGGGCGGCCATAAGACCCAGGGCGAGCCACGAGACCGCCCACGACCGCTGCGAAACGATGACGAGCGCCACCCACGCCAGGAGCCACGCGGCCACCATGTGGTACCAGGTCATGCCCATGCTGAAGGAGGCTTAGGATTAGGAACAGGGAGGGGTATTCTCGGGTATCTGGAGGGCCTCCTGGACGCGTCGTAGGACGAGACGACGAAGGGCCTGCTCGGCGGCGGCGGCGGCGAGGACGAAGCGGCGTCTCCGGGAGAAGGTCTTGCTACTCGCGCATCACAGCGACCGCGAGCATCAGGCTGGGAACAGAAGAGAGGGAAGATTAACATCAAAACAGAATTACCTGCGTTGCTAAACGAATATGAATAAATAGGTGACTATGAATATAATGCTTGTTTTTATGGGCCTTCATTTGTTCCTTACTCATCTTGTGAATCAGCAGTTTCGAATCCTGTATCCGAAACATTGACTCGTAATGACTCGTGTCTCGCATAAAGGAATCGAAACTCGCGGTTGGTTAGTGAACGCGCACACATACACACACAAACAAGGACGTCGATACACCAACACACGCACACATACGCGCGCTCTTCCTCACACAAAGGAACCCCACGAATAAGGGTCACTCTTTAATTCACTCTTCATTGCTCTCTGTCCTTCGCGTGCGCCCAAACGCCGCTCTCGGGAGGACTTCTGCGAATAATTTCCCGAGGAGGGACGCGAAAGACGGAATGCCAAGGAGTTTGTTTGGTTTTTACTGTTGTGAGGGTGGGAGGAAAAGCATTTTTTCTGTCGGGATTCTAGTTTCTGTTTGTCTCTCTCTTCCTCTCTCTTCTCTCTTTCGCTTCAACATCACTCTTCTATATCTGTCGATATATATATATATATATTATATATATATATATATATATATATATATATAATACATATATGTATATATATACATATATATATATATAAATCTATCTGTCAATCTATCCATCCATCCATCCATCCATCCATCCATCCATCCATCCATCCATCCATCCATCCATCCATCCATCACCCATCCACTCATCCACCCACCCCCCCACCCATCCCCCTCATCCTATACGGAAAAAAGTAACACAAACAACCAACGAGTAAAAAAGAACAAGTAACGAGTCTGGCTTGATGCGGAATTCCCTTCCTCCTCGCCAATAAAATTTGCATACTAATTCGGCCGGATAAACGAAGCGCATCTCGGAAGCGGTTTATGGAGCGAGAAAGCACTCTGGGACGTCTACGGTTTCCTTCAAGAAATTTGCATAATCCGATTGTTGTTGGAAAGGAGAGGAGTTGGGGGATTTGAGTCTTGGAAGAGGGAGTTATTTGTGGGAAGCAATGCGTTAGATTAATGGTAGGATGAAGGAAAGAATTCCGTAATTTAATAATAATGAAAACGATCGACGAATGTGTTATTTTGTTAAAAATAACATATGCATATATATATATATGTGTGTGTGTGTACTTAAAGGAATGAATTCGGATATAGGTACGAAAAAAAAATCTTAGAAATAAGAAAAAGTAACGAAAATACGCCAGCGTTCGCCATAAAAGTACGTTCATGAAAGCGTTATCACAGATGAGGCAACACGAGAAGCAATGAATACGAGAATAAGCACAATAAAGCGAGACTCCTAATGCCTTAGCTATCTAGACGTAAGACCGACAATATAACACGTAACCCATTCTTGGCGTTATCTCCCTCTCTATCTCTATAACATTTTTATCGCCGACAAGTGCGTAGTTGGTCGACTGTTATCAGTAGAGGCATATCCGCTTATCTTATCGTTTTTTTTTTTTTTTTTTTGTCCTTCTCCTTATCAGGATTTACCTGTGTATGGCAACGTCCTTGCTCGTGAATGTACCAGGCGGGGTTCGGGCGGCCGCGCCGATATCAGCAGGAAGTTCAGATCAGCCCCATTAGGTGTCGCTTCCATGTCTGCGCTCTCTCTCTCTCTCTCTCTCTCTCTCTCTCTCTCTCTCTCTCTCTCTCTCTCTCTCTCTCTCTCTCTCTCTCTCTCTCTCTCTCTCTCATCTCTCTCTCTCATCTCTCTCTCTTCTCTTCTAGTCTCTCTCTCTCTCTCTCCTCTCTCTCTCTCTCTCTCTCTCTCTCTCTCTCTCTCTCTCTCTCTCTCTCTCTCTCTCCATCCTCCTCCTCACCCTCGCTCTCACCCTCCCTCATTTTTCCTCCCTCATTCTCCCTCTTGCTATTCACACAAATGCTAAATAGATGAATAACTGCACAGTAAATAGTTTCTACCTAATTACTAAAAACATTTATGCACATAGTGGAGTACTCAGACAAACACACGGACAACAAAACACCGAAACATACAGACATATGGCAAAAAAAGAAGGAGACACAAACAGCGATGACTGACACATCGTTGGCATATGTGGGGGGAGGGGGGCACTAGCACCCGAGGGGAAACATAACACTAGTTCTTGCTAGTTCTTCGGCGTGTGAACCTCCCTGCGTCGTTATCCCCCGCCCACACACGCGCATCTACCCCCCCTGCGAGAACGAGTGAAAACGCAGGCTTTTTCTCCCGTGATACCCAACCCCACGGATGGGAAAATGGGAAATCATACACTGAGAATGACAGAGAGAGAGGAAGAGAAAAGGTGAAAGATTAAAAGAGAGAGAGAGGAGGAGGAGAAGGACAAGGACAAGGACAAGGAAGAGAAAAAGGAGAAGAAAGGGAGGAAGGAAGGGCGAGGGTGGCAATGGATCTCCTCCGCCGCCGCCACAAACTTGACCCACGACCCTCGACCGCAATTGATGTCTCATTCATAAACTGAGGCATCTTGGCTTGCGTGGAAACTGCATCTAAAAGTCTGGGAGGATTCTCTGCCTGCGTCGTCGATATTTTGCTTTGTGTGCGTTTATTTGTTTTGTTTTGTTTTCCTTTGCTTGGGCACTGAATGGTTGGTTGAGCAGTCATTTAGATTCAGAATTGAGGGGCGGTTATTACTTGTCAGATTCGTGCGAATGGAATGGATTAAAGACAGTAACGAGGAAGGGAAGGAGGAAGGAGGAAGTGGGTTGGAGAGGAAGAGATAGAGGAAAGGGAATTAGCGAGGGGAGTGTGAAATTAGGGGAGGGAGAAGAGACGATCGGAAAAAAAGGAAAAACAGAAAACTACTCATGCACAAGTACCCGCACAAGACATCAAGAACCAACATAAATGATGACGATAGAAACTCCCACAGTAAAAGAGAAGAAAAGCAAACAAGCCTCAATTGAATTCTGACTTGCCTCTCCGTCTAGAAAGTCGGGTGTTGTTTCACTGCGCAACAGCAGAGTCATGAAATACGTCTGGGGTGAAAGGGTCGTGTGGAGGTAAAATACTATTTTATTCCTATGACCGTAATGCTAATTAACGAAATCGGTAATCCCTCAATACTGTTATGTAAAGAAATAAGGTTTCTAGTCTTGATTCGAAATTAGGAGAGTTCGTCTATGAGATCGGCCTCGTAAGATGAGTATGGTGACCTAGTTGAAGTCTCTCCATTGAGGAGTTGCTTGCTCGGGGTCCCTGGGTCGAAGAAATGGCCCACCCGTTTCGCCTCTTTGCAGCTTCACTATCGAGAATAAGTCACCAGCTGTATTTTTTTTAGTTTAGTTTTTTTCAGTGTTATGAGTCGGGGTATGTCTTTTTTAACTCGAGGATATTCTCCATCTTCGTTAACCAGGGTTTAGAAGAAAGATAATAACAAACAATTGAATAAACACAAAGCTTCCTGTTGGTCGTGCAATGAACTCCCGGTTGCTTACATGGCAATAACGCTCGCAATTCGCCTCGACTCAGAAAACCTCTTCACCAAATCACATCCCCAGGAACAATCACTTCCATAACACGAAAAACATGTCCAAATGAAAGTACGAATAACATAGTAATAAGGGAGAAAATAACCACAGTCACTTATCAGCAGATTCCAAGTTCACCTCCACATGGACACAGTACTCTTTACCGTCGTTCGGAGAGCTTCAACCTACCTGAGAGACGTTCGACGCTGAAGTAACCGGGCTGGCCAGGTGCAAGCAAGCAGGCTCCTCACCCCAGTCAATGAAATTTCTCTTCTCTCTCTGTCTCTGTCTCTCACACACCCCTTCTGTCTCTCTTCTCCCAGGCCAACCGAGCGACGTTTCCGAGCGGAGGTACTCGCTCGACTGAGCGCTCGGCCGCCGTTCGGGCTGGTTTTGGCTGTCGCGGGAGAGCGGAGGCCCCTGGTTGGGGGAGGGCAGGGGAGGGGCAAGGGGGCGTAGGATGAGGATGACGGGGGGAGGGAGGGGAGGAGGGCATACGGATGGCAAGGGAATGGGGGGGGGGAGGAAGGGGGAGGGCTGGAAGGGAAAGGGTTAGGTAGAGAGACCTAGGGATGGGAAGGAGGGGATGGGCTTAGATAGGAGGGACAAAGGGATGGGAAGGACGTGGAGGGGGGAGAGGGGGATAAGAGGAGAGAGGGGATGGGAAAACAATCGGGGAGGAAGGGATAGAGAGACAGAAGGGGCCAGGGATAGGAGGACGGGTGGGGGGGGGGGGGCGCCTTATTATCGCCACTGACGCTGGAAGGGGATGAGCGTGTAATTCATTGAGGGATTCACCGGCGGGAGCGAGGAGGCTGGGGCTGCTGCTTGCCTTTCCCAAGTCGATCTGTTTATTGCAGATTTTTTTTTTTTGNTTTTTAAGAGATGCAAAAAACCGTTGCAATCTTTGCACAATCTCAGTTTTCGCGATTCACGAGAACCGAGCGGAGACACGATTGGCCTTCCAACGCCATCTATTGAGCGAATGCAGCAACAGCGAGATCACTGAATGGGTCTCGGTCGACTTCGCTTCGGCATTGTCTCAGGCTTGCATTTAATGAAAGGAAAGAATTAATAGACCGAGTAATAATGATCAGTACCAAAACAAACTTGCAAAATAATAAGGAAAAAGCAACATGAACCGAGCAATACAGACGATGCCTTCGGTTTATACTCAGACAGACATTGGCGCGGAGGTCCATGGCTTTCGGAAATGGTTTCGTAATGAACAGCCGCAATTTGACGTGGAAGCACCGGTTATGAATACAAACGCCATGTTGTTTATCTCTAGAATAACGTTTTGCCTGCGTAACTGTGACGTCTATAGGAAGGTATCAGTTCGTTTTTGACCCAAGAGAGTGAATCATCTTGACATTCCACCGTGCAAGGAAAGACAAGGCCGTGAGTATGAGGTATAGGGTTGCAAGCACAAGTTCGTTTATGCAAAAGATTGGCTGATCACAGTGCTTGGGCTCTTGTATAGAATGTAAAGCTATAGCTTTTCTCTCTACATTCTTTGTCCTGAATTGATGTTGATTATTCCTCAAAAACAAATACAGTGGTTAATTCAGATCTGTGGCCATGTCAACAAACAGTTAACAAATCCTCCATGTGTTTATGAAGTTCAAAATCGAATAGAGAAGTCACGAAGAAAGCGAAAGTGGAATTTCAAAACCTTAAAAAAGTCTCTTTAATTACCCTCTTGATGGCCGACCGTTTAATAATGTAAACAAGAATATCACAAAAAATAAAGGTCTGAAAAGCGCCTGAATACTGGGCAAATATTAGGGGATAACTGAGTTTATAAATATAACATTAATAATGATAATGTAATAAGTGCAAGAGTTCATTAAAACTTTGTTAATGACAAAACATTCTAGCACAAGGATCTTCGTGTTGAAATATGAACGCATACTTTGATGAAATAATAAGAATACTTTTACCTTTCAGCTTAATTTCAAGCTTTCGTGTCGCTCACTTTGTTCTGTACAAGACGTTGAAAATTAAAGGTAAGAAACTCTCTTTGCAGAAAAGGTGTGAATTAGAATGAATATTTTCACAATACAAGAGTTGTATTCATTCTCATTCATACCTTTTTCTACATTTACCGCAATGGGTATGAAAATCCCTAGGCTGAGTGTCAAATTCCTTTCAACTTTTAATCCCATTTGATCATGAAACATTTTGATATATAGGAAAATACTGAGAATTATTTTCACAGTACAAGCTATATCTTTTGA
>NW_020868551.1:72500-75000 GCF_003789085.1 Penaeus vannamei
TAGGACTGGAATCTGACGATCTGGTACTATCGACCCTGAAAAAGTTACGCCTATAGAGTCAGTAACATATCACCTGACAGTCACAGCCACATCATGAGATAAACCATGTTGTCAAATAGTTACTGCCATATCATTTAATCCTCACTACCATATCAGATATTTACCACCATATTAAAAATATCACCATATCAAAAAGTCACTACCAAGTCATCAGAAGTCACTGCCACATTTTGAGACATTAAGAACCAATAAAAGCTTCATTAAATCACCAAATATCAAAAACTAGCAAAACCTCCACATACACCATACCAAAAATCAGTAAATAGTAAAAACTTAATTACCATAGCAATGTCAATAACGAACATAATACCGGAGATGATAATCATATTAAAGATCAATAACTCCCCAAGGTAATATTAGCCCACCATTCCTTAATAATTGCCTAACTCTTCATTACCATACGAAGCGTCAGTAACTAAAGAGGGCGTCCAGTTTAAGGTGTTTTCAGGCTATTTTCTCGAAATGTGTTTATTGATTGAATGTCTTGTTAAACTAAACTTTCATCTATAACCCAAGCATCGACGTGTTTGCGTTAATGCACTATGATCATGAAGTATGAGGACATTAACGCAAACACATCGCGATGCTGATGTTGTTACAACTTTATATTATTTGAATTAAGAAATGAGCATTGTCAACTATTGGTCTGGGGACAGCTTTAGACGTGCAAACCCTCACATGTCATGTTTATTTTCACACCAGACGTAACCATCACACCAAACATCAATACCAACCTTATATCATTACAACATAACAATATTTAACATGCCCTTCATTATCATAAATAAATATCACATTAAAACTCAATGCCTACCAAAATTTATTTGCCATATTTAACATTAGTAAAACCGTTAACCAGTTTCATGTCATGGCGTCACCATGCGTCATTTTTTAAATTCAAACCTTAAGCAAATAAGTTCTACTATTAAGGTGGTTCAGTAATACCAATCCATTAAAAAATGACCTTTTAGTACAGCCCCTGTCCTTTGGCATTACTCAATTCTTAACATCCATCCTACAAATTCCACTTATCATACCTTGTTTGTCCCAGCTTATATTCCCATTCTATTTAAGACTTGTTTTTACTACTTTATTCAGTCAATTAGCAAGGTCTAAGATTTCCAAAGTCTACAATGAATTCAATAAAAACTAACGTCCGTGTGTACAAACAGTGATACAAAGGTGGCTTGTAATATTCTTTATTATCAAGAAAATACATTTGCATTAATTAGAACTTAAAATAAGCATCGATTAATGTACCGGCTCTTAGATGTTATGGCAATAATATCAAAACTGAAAACTACACCGTCACTCCTGCATTACATCCAAGGTTAAATGGTAACACAAAATAACTTCTATTTATAACAAATCTATTTACAGCACTATCTTGAGGTATCACAGAGACTGAGATGTATGCTCAATGCCATCCACTGCCTGAAGAGGAAAGAAATTATTCTTTGAAATTGTTATACTTCAAAGAAATAATTTTGATATCCCCTCAAAGTACATGGATGACCGAACACCCAAATATTTAAAAATACTGTAAATTGATTAAATTACACTTTCTAGAACAGCGTCAAGAAACATCTAAGCAATTCTTTCAAGGCACCAATTTTTGTTTCCTTTGATGATGCATTTCCAACAGATGGACATTTTTCTTTCCTTGTTCATCTTGTAAATCTAATTATGGCAAGAAAGAGAGGGAGAGGGATAAGGAGGAAGAGTAAGGGTGAGAGTTGGAGTAGGAGAGAGAAGAGAAGGAGATGGTGAGGGAGAGAGACCAAGATAGAAACGGGGAGAAGAGTAATCCAGTTATTGTGCAGTGCAAATATCCAACAGGTGGCTCCATTAATTCATAAAGCATGCATATTACAAATAATAAAAAAACTGAAAGAGCAACACAAAATGCAGATACACTTTGCTTCCTCAGAAAAGTAGAGACAATAAAAGGCATTAGGTTAGAAATCAATAACATTTGCATATAAGGTACATGAAAATATGATAATTTCTATTACCTCCAGTCTTATAAACTGGCTGGAAATTTATTGTTTTCCAAAAAAATAACAGACTGCAAATGAACAGATCATCAGAGCACAATTTAGATTAGCATAAAAAGAGAGGAGGAAAAAATACCGATAGAAATGGCACCAAAATCATGGAAAAGAGAAAAAAAGAGCATCTCATCATAGCACACCCAAATACAAATACAAAAAAAGACCACCTGATATAAGGAGATAAACCTAACTCACACTCGACACAATGGCTGCAGCTTCATTTTATTAGAGAGCAAGTAACAGAAACTTTGCGACACTGAGCCACTGCAGTCAAGTGTATTTACTCAACCCTCTTTTCGTGAGTGTAAGGTTTTCCTTCAATTTACAGACCAAATGAAGCTCCTTGCAATCATCAGGTTACGCATAATTATCTTTACATTGCACTC
>NW_020868551.1:80000-85000 GCF_003789085.1 Penaeus vannamei
TGATTTCATATGAAACTTGTGTTACAAACTGTCCCAGTGATGTATTAATTACAATAAGATTACAGAGGAAAAAGTTTAGTTAAAAAAATTATTATGTTTGATAAAGAGCAGTAATAATGAAAATTACACTTGAAACCCATTTACTTTCTAGTTCCTGTTGGTATATAAGCAAAGATGTTTATTGATCCAGTACAGAAGCTAAATACAACACCACAATCCAAGAAGGATTACTTACCTAAATCCATCAAAACTGTATTCTTCAAGGTACCAGCGAAGGTTAGACAGAAGGAACCTCAGCACTTCCCAGCTGATATAGATTAAAAAAAGGAAAGTTATTTACTACAAATACTTGGCCCTTGTTGTCAGTATCATGTATAAATATTCTCTCTATGCATAAACAAATGCAATTATCTACATATAGCTACATGCAAATGGATATTCTATCTCACAACAAATATCTAAAAATCTATGACACAACAAGTTTTTCAAACTCAAAATAAATAAATACAAAGAAATACAAAAATAAGATCTGCCAACATAAGATAAGATTAACATGTTTTTAAAAAAGCTAGATCAAATCTGTCGACTCACTTTGAATAGTTGAATAATCTTGAGTCCCAAAGATCATGTATCCCTCTGCCACCTCCATGGAAATAGCAGGAGTCTGTTCCATCAAACTCATTAAGACCATCCAAGACATTTTTGGATGCATGAGAATGCACAACATCCAAAAGAACATACAACCCCATGGAATGAGCGGTATCAATCATTTCTTTGAGTTCTTCTGGTGTTCCATACCGGCTAAAACAAAAGGAGAGGAATTAGTCCTAAGCACAGTTTTTTTGGAACTGGTAAAACATCTATACTTCTAGACAAGCACAGAGAATAAATATAAATCGAAAAAAAAATATTCATTTCATTGCAGGTATTTCAAGAATGCATAGACTGAATAAATTCAAATAATTCTCACCTTGAAGCAGCAAAGAAACTGGTCACCTGATACCCAAAGCTGGCATAGTATGCATGTTCCATAATGGCCATCAACTGGATAGCATTGTACCCTGGAATGGTGTCAAGTAATGGATGCAACAACAAAATCTTTCACATAAAATGTTAATCACAAACACGATCACTTTGTAGTTTAGAACAGTGCAATGCCGTCATCTATTTACATCAGTACTCTTATACGAGTTTCTGAGAAACACAAATACACAGCATGCTAACTTTAAAGGATATTTTTCAATTTGGACTAGCAAAATTAAATGTTTTCATTGTATTCTGGATTCCTGAACATATATAAGACAATTCTTTGACATCATCCTGTAAAAAACAGTTTCTTACCCAACTTTGCTATCCTGGGAAGAACATTATGGGTAAACTCCTTGTATGTTCCAACTTTAGGCTCACTAGTACCAATGCCAACATGGCACTCATAGATCCTCAGACTTGATGGCTTCTTTGGCTTTGGGTGCTTGAAGGTATATTTCTGTCACAAAAGATACAAAATTTCTCAAAAGTCAATGAAACTTGTAATTCCTCATATGAACAACTTAAAAATATATGAAATATATACATCTATTTTTTTTATAGTACATCAAGCTCAGTTTTTTTCACTACTGCTCTCACTCTCCCCATTTTACCTTTCTTTCCCTCACACTCTCTATCTCTGTCCTTTCTCTTCTCCTGTCTGTCTCCTTCTCCCCCTCTGTCCTCACTACTTCTATCCTATCTCTTTCACTCTTATTCACTTTCACTTTCTCCCTTTCACTTCCTTTTCCATTCTATCTTCTCTCTCTCATCTTTTTTTAACTTCCTTCCTTTCTCTCCTTTCCAATTCTTCCCCTCTGTTCCAACTTCTTGTACCTATATTCTAATCTTCTCTCTCTTAACTTACCTCTTCTGGTGGAGGGTTCCAGAAATGATGCTGATAGGCGATCCCCTCTGACTTGGGTGGCTGCAGCACATACGAGGCCCAGGGACAGAGTCGGTCCACCATAGTATCTTTTGGGGTCAGGAGTCCCACCTGGTGATGAGAGGGGGTGCAATGCACAGTGGTGAGTAGAGCCTTTAAAAGAAAATCTAACTAAAAGGATCCAGAACCATGAATAAAACTATTAAAAAAAAAGTCTGATATACATTTTCTCTATCTTTATTTTCAACACTGATTAATTACATACCAACCATCAAATAAGTCTATCTGCAATTCTTTAACCCGTGGCCAACGGGTGGCATGTATGTACATGCCATGGCTGCTGTGGACCAATAAACAGATGGCATCGTATCATACCCATTCCTGTGCCACTGGCTCGTCGGACGGAGTTTGTTTTTCTCCGATAGTAGTGGCTTCATTTATATGGTAAAGATTTTAGGCAATGGCACCTATAATGAAGGTAAGCCTTCAAAGTATTTTTATAAATTATAGCAAAATAAAAGCTTTTAGGTGTCAAATGTCTCTCGCAAACTACCAATAAAGTCAGGCGCAAACAGGGGAAACTGCAGACACGTGCCATTAATCCTGTTCTTACGTCCCCTCGCCAAACATTTTTACCCTTCGGCACTGGGTTAATAAGGAGACATTTCTGAAGTCTATCCATATTCTAAAACTGAGATGAACACTTCATAAGTTATATCTCTAAATTTAGCTGTCATGGCACTTCCAAACTTCATAACATATCATTTTTATGTTGCTCCTGTCTGATTCCAATAATGAACTACCAAAAAAAGGATTGCACATAGTTATATATTTATAATTCTCCGTAAAGCATGAATTATCACTATCATATATTAAACTGTAAATTATAACACCCCTAAAATAAGTTTCTGTGCCCATGTTAATTTTGGCTCTTAACACCAAGGCGCCGGGCATGGGACGTACATACATGCCATTGCCCACTATGTGTGTTGAATTTAGTAATTGTTTTTATATACTGATGGCTCCACAAGTAATAAGTCACCAATGAGTCACTTACGCAAACTATGTCTCACCTGTTTACCTTTTTCCTTGATTTTCAATATTTTCTTATATTCAATAGTGCTGTTAGTACTGTCAGTAATAATATAGTAATTATAAGGTTTATAACATTAAAAATAACAATGTCAGTATTGATAGCATTAGTAGAAAAAACAGCGTTTTCCCACTTTTTCAAAGAAAAGTGAGGTCGCAAGATCTACTAATTGACTCCTTTGTGGCTAAGCATTGGCAGAGCCATCTATGTACAGAAACATTTAACCAAGCATTGCCAAAGGGAACGCACCATCTTCCCATCAACATTGGGTTAAATAAAATTATAATGATAATGAAACCAAGAACCAAACAGATTTAGTTTGATGATGTCATAAGTTCAATGAATAAAGAGATTTCATAAGCAGAAACAGAGGTACATTTAAATGTTTTCTTTATAAATAAGAGAATATGAAGACCAAAGTAATATATGGAAACATCTATTCATACTATGAGTATGAAAATGAAACACTACTTGATAAACCTATGGTAATTTTTGATCTGCACAAAATACAGGAGAAGGCTAAAGTTAACAAGTAACATGATTTGTATCATCAAATTTATTCTTCAAAAATCAAGTTTAACCCACTTGTGACAGTAAATTTCAGGCTGAAAATAATATTTTCCAGGCGGCTTCAAAATTGGCGTGCAGACACGTTCAGTCACCTGCCCGCGCAAAATCAGAGCGTGAACTCCAATCTAGCATTACACCAGCGGGACGCGCAGTAATGTTTTTCTGGGTGTCTCATATGTGGGACACCCGTCATAAGTGGGTTAAACACCACTGCATCAATCATGGGTATATTATTGGTGTCTTTATTACTGAATAAATCAAACAGAAATTACAAAGACAAAATGGTTTGAAAGCTATGACAGAGCTAATACTCTCCAAGTAAAACTGACAGTATCATTATTAATAGCATTATAAAAAAAAAAAAAAAAAAAAAAACTTTTTCCACAAACTTGAAGAAAGGTGAAATCAGATGAGGTTGCAAGGCTAAGCACTTGCAGAGCCATCTATGTGCAGACATATCTGACAAAAAAATACTGCAGTGAACACATTTTTCTGGGAGCATTGGGTTAATGTCTTGCAACTCTTGGCAATGCGTGGGTTGACATCTCATTAACATTTCAGTTCATAGTTATGTGCTTTTTTTCGTGCTGATGCCCTATGTTTTTATAATCCTATTAGGTAACATAAAGAATGAATGAAAGAAAAAGTCTAAAAGAAAATAAGTTTCAAAGTATATAAGAAAAAAAAATCCTTTGGAGGCGATGCACCACACTGGTGTGAGTGGTGGTCATGTTTTTTTGGGAAAGAAATAAAATGCATAAAACCATGTCAAATCGTTAGAGGGTTTTAACTCCAATATCTAAGTTTGCCTTTATGTAATTCATAGAAAATTGAAATTCATTATGATTTACTTGTGAGTATCAGGGTATACTGGTTCATACATTAGTGAGGGTCAGTGGGTGATACATTTTAAGAGTGAAGGAGTTACAAGTAATAAATGACAAAGTGTCTAATCACTGCAGTTTTTTATGACATCACACAGAAGCAATCAAAAGCATAGTGTCATTAAGCAACATATAGGATACTTTTCTCTTCTCATTGCATAGGGCATTAAAGATATGAGATTTTTCGCTGCCAAAAAATAAGAAGAAATTGTTCATTATCAAGGTTGCTATATGAAATGAAGTGACATCATCGGTCTTATTCACATAAAATGTTTTAAACGAAAGTGTCTATTCATCTGGAATGTTTTAAGTCTTCACTCACATCAAATTCACTGTCCTTCATACCTTGAAACTATTATCAGATATGACCAAAGAGTATCTCTCAAATCTATCAAGTTTAGTGAACTCCATAAAAGAAAATTCATTTAGCAAAAAATTTTGAATTCTCTTTAATGATTCACAATTTTTTCCATGCAACCTTAAAATAGACTAAGAAGTGCTACAGAATTACAAGACAAGAGTGCTATTAACACATTGACTA
>NW_020868551.1:87500-90000 GCF_003789085.1 Penaeus vannamei
TCAGTAACAAATGTATTGGCAAACCTGGTTCCAATCGTCCTGCACGCAGGCTCCCCTGACCTATGATGTAGAAACCAAAAAACATGAGTGTTTCAACTGTATATGAAATATAGCAGCTGTTTACCTGATCCTTTGAGGACAAGACACCAATCTAGAAAATAAGATTGGCTTTCAATAAAAATGCTCTTTTCTAATTGATATTAGCATTAGAAAAGGAGCCTCAAAATCGTAATCCTATTACAAGAAAATCTGAAACATATAAAAACTTAGGAGCAAACATCACTTTGCATTCCAAGCAATTTTAGCTGAGGACCTACATCACCAAACAGGGTCGCCTAATCATGAAATATAAGTATATTACTAAATAAAGTGAAATGAAAGTAGTGTTGCAAATCAATAGCTAAGTTATAGAGTTCTGTTTTGAATGAATACTAGAGATCATGAATACCAGAGGATCGGGAACACTGGGCATTGTGCCATGGCTACATTCCTACAAAGCATGAACCCGTGGCAAAGTCCAAGCCTATTGTGTGCTAACTTAAAAATACCAAGGTTAACATCCAGAACACTTGTGTTGTTCTTTATGATCTGGCACATGTTGGTTAGGATGTTTTACAACTTAAATTTAAATGGATGTAGAGTAGATATTGTTTTAAAATCTCAGGCAAAAATTCTTTTGATGAAAAAGCTTAAGCACAAATTACACATCTGGTATCAAAAACGATTAGGATTACAACGGTTTTAACTTAATACTTCACATTCAGGAAAAAAAAAAAGAAAAGAATGTTAATATTCAGGAGACAACCTTTCATCCATGCAATCACCCTCAAAATTTGGAAAAATATCTAAAGGGACTCGAAACAATTGAACATAAAAAATGCCATAAAAATTAACATTGTGGGGGAACCAGCTTACTCACCTTGAACGTGACAAGGGGAATGGGCAGGGTCCATCGGGGTGGGGGTGGAGTCACGGTTTTTCGCCATTTGCAAAGTCCAACTTCTTAAAGGCAGTGCACACTTCTCCCCAGTTTATCTGAAGCATAATAAAGTTTTATGAAAATAAAGAATATATATACATTTTTTTTTCTGTGAAGGTAGAGTTTGGAAACAAAAAATTGGACAAAGATGGTTCATTATAAACATATTCACAAGCACCTGCTAACCCCACACACACTAAATAAATATGGACAATGTTAGTGCTTACTAAAATCCCCTTTGAGGAACAGTCCCTGGGCCAAGGGAGCCCATTCTCGGCAGGTCACACTGTTGTCTGGATTAACATGGATGCCAAAGGTCTCATAGCCACGAGAGAATTTCTCCAGTCCTCCTTCTGCTTCAGTTATTTGGCTGAGTAATTTCTTAAAGCATCCATATCTGGAAAATTAAAATATACGAATACATATACATATGTGTGAGTGCATGTGTGTACGCATATGCTTGTTAGTGTGCGTGTGCGTGTACGTGTGGGTGTGCATGTGTTTGTTGACCATTACCAAAGTGAAAAGCATGTCAGCAACAGTAAGGTATAAATCTGCAAGTCTCAATAAATGGCTGTAGGCTTATCTTAGCTTTGTGCAAGGATTACACTCATCCGAGACTAAGTTCCCAACTGAAACGAACAAACAAATGAACCCTGTCCTAAACACACAAAACTTCCACAATGACCACCTTAAAAAACATAAACCTAGCTAACTTGCTGGCTTTGTCCCCAGACCACTAAATGACTATTGTATTTCTCCAGGCAGAAGCCCTACCTCCAGAACCATTATAGACTGCCGATTCTCCCTTGCTGGTGCAGTCCTCTTGTAAACTTTAACTAAGTTTAGTCTGGATAATTACCTTAAGAATTATACTTTAGTTTGGATCCTTATTCTCTTTGCTATTGTTCTGCTTATCAGTCAGACCTAAAATCTAATGATAAAATGTTTGACATGCAAGCAGTTACTTCTATGCCTAAAATGATGGCTTTTTGTGCTCTTTATGTCCATTACAAGAGATTTCCTGTCTCTGCATCCTTCTTCTGGCTCACATTAGCCTCTAAAATGACACCCAATGGTCTGAGCTTTGAATGCACACATGACAGGGGAAAAAAATAACTTTCTCCTCTTCGTATGGACACTATCATATCTATGCAAAATTGTCTTAATTTGCATTTTTATAACTTGCATTATTTTGGACACTTTTTGGGGGGAAAACTTTAGATATACTTTATCAAGTGCACAGCTTGGGAAACAGGCAATCGGCAGTGGGTCTGAGAACGAAGCCCCCTGGTTGGGAAGGTTTTTGGTTCAAACTGTGAAATTTGAGATAGTTTGTACATTTAAAATGCTGGTTCATTCACTCTTTTCTTTAAGTGGGGGACTGTCATAAATTTTTACAGCCATTCTAAATATTTTGTATTTGGCAATCAGAGAAAAAAATCATAAATCTTTAAAAAATATCTATATATAAATGAATTAACTAACAGTTTGAAAAATGTCGTAACATGAAGAAGCATC
>NW_020868551.1:96188-111505 GCF_003789085.1 Penaeus vannamei
TATATATATATATATATATATATATATATCACATATAGAGAAGATATCCCTATTTGTCTCGCACGTCTTCCTGTTTGGGCGAAGCAATAAATGTCAGCACAGTAAGTCGAACAGCTTCTCCCCTTCCTCCTCCTACTCTTCCTCCTTTTTTCCCTATCCTCCCTCCTTCTCTTCCTCCTCTTTTTTCCTATCCCTGATCCTCTTCTTCCTCGTCCTCTTTTTCTTATCCCTCCTTTTTCTCTTCATCCTCCCCCTCCCCCCTCATCCTCATCCTCCCTTCATCCTCTTCCTCCACCTCCTCCTTCTCCTCATCCTCTTCCTCACAGCATCACTTCCTCTATCCTTCTTCGCTCTTCCTCCTTCCTGTTCCTCTTCGTCCCTTTTGTTTTGCTGCGACGCGGTCGCCTCCCCCTGCCCCCCCCCCTCCCGCACAGCTGCAAAAAAAAAAATCTCTCGCCCGCCTCAGACGCAGCTTCCTCGTCGACAGAGACGGCCAAATGGGCGGCCTTTGCTGCTGTTTTGTTTTTGTCTGTCGGGTTGTTAGTCTCATAAATATTGGCGTGTCTGCACGGATGTTGCCAGTGCAGGAAGGGGCGGCAGAGCCCTGCAAAGGGAACGCTGCCCCTGACGTTTTCATGATCACTGGCGCGGCTGTACTGCTTCCATGGTCATAGTTATGGAAGGTATTGCCATCTTGCATCTGCCAGGTGCCTGTCGGCCTGCATGGCGAACCTATCCATTTACACTTCTGTATCTCTAATCAGAAGTTATCAAGGTCTCTTTATAGTATGTATACACACATGCGCATGTGTACGTGTTTGTGTGTGCGCGCGTATATATATATATATATATATATGTGTGTGTGTGTGTGCGTGTCTCGTAATAACTTCGTATAGCATACATTATACGAAGTTATACGATATATATATATATACGCGCGCACACACAAACACGTACACATGCGCATGTGTACGTGTTTGTGTGTGCGCGCGTGTGCGTGTGTGTGTGTGTGTGTATGTGTGTGTGTGTGTATGTGTGTGTGTGTGTCTGTATGTATGTGTGCGTGTGTATGTGTGCGCGCGTGTGCGTGTGTGTGTGTGTGTGTGTGTGTATTTATGCGTGCACACACAGGCTCTCTCCCACGAGCGACGGCGCGCGTGCGGCCGCGTGTAATCCCCGAGTGAGCTTCTGGTCCTTGAGGCGCGACGGCCTTGCCCTTTGCCCTCTCTGCTGCCTGCCCTTGACCGCAAGGGCGGCAGCGAGACTAACTGCTCTCGCCTCGAGGGGGATCCGGTGGCGCCCCCTCGAAGACCATGGCGGTTGCCCTGTGCTTGTCAGGTGTCATTCCGATGCCAAGCGCCCCTGAGGGCCTCCGTCAGAGTCCGCGGGAGTAAGAGCAGGTCCCAGCCCCGGGCGCCGGCCCGGGGGGGGGGGGGGGGGGGGGGTGGGGGGGCGGGGGGGGGGGGGGGGGGTGATGCATCCTTTCGAGGCCGTCGGAGAGGACTCGCGGGGGAGCGCCTGCGCCTCTGCATGCATCGACTCGCAAGGGGGCGTCTGTGTTATGTTGCGTCATTGGCATTTGCAAGGGATATGCAGACATGTTGCGAACCATTTGC
Source organism: Penaeus vannamei (assembly GCF_003789085.1). NCBI lineage: Eukaryota > Metazoa > Arthropoda > Malacostraca > Decapoda > Penaeidae > Penaeus > Penaeus vannamei. The sequence goes on from NW_020868551.1 coordinate 97,805, forward strand.
ACAATTTACAGACGTCAATAATTGTGTTCTCATCACAGTTGCAAGTTCCAGGCTAAACTTTTTCTCTTCCACTTCTCTTCTTTCTCTTCACACCTCTCCTCCCCCCTCCCCTGTCTCTCCTTGAGACCTCTACCGATGATTAATGGGCTTCTTGACCTTGCTTCCGGCCCGGTGACCCTCGCCGTGTGGTCGGCCGAGAGAGGAGGAAGCTGCTCCTAACGGCGGAGGAAGAACACGGAAGGAAGGGGCAAAGAGGACACAGAAGGGCTTGGGAGAGCGAAGGAGGGAGAATGGAGGGAAGAGAGAGAGAGAAAAACAAAATGTAAACATTTCTTGAATAAAGCCAAGGAACCGAGCTGAGGCCTAGGAAGCAGCAGGCGAAAAGAATCCGTGCCGACCACCAAAGAAATAAACAAGTGGAAGATCTTTCCTCTCCAGCACGGAGGCGAGAAAATTTCCAACGATTGCCCAATAGACCGTTTCAAATAGCGAGTCTATCTAACAGATAAAAACGGCTCGGCCCACCTGTAAGCGGAATAGCAGGTCAGAGGGCCTCGCCTGCGCACCTGGCAACACCTGCTGGGGCAAGGCGAGAGAGGTAATCGGTGTAATTGCAGGTGAGAAGGACATTTTTGTGCTTGTAATTGTGTCAAGGTAGACTGGTGATCCCGGGCGATAAGGGGGAGGGGGACCGACGGCAGGAAGGGGAGGAGGGAGGAGAGGGAAGGACAGTGAGGGAAAGGGAGGGAGGGAAGGAAGAGCGAGAAGGGCGATAAGAGAAGGAAGGGGGGATGGTAGGAGGAGAGGGAAAAGCGGGGAGGGGGAGGGAAGAGGGAGATAAACGTATCCAGCTCACAACGACTACGAAATATAGATCCCCTAAAATAAGTGATATCTGGAGAGAGACAAGAGGAGAGATTATACTAGTTATTGTTGAAGAGAAAACAGGCTCATTGGTGTGGCGTAGGTAAGGGAATAGTCCCCTAGGGCTGATGGGATGCGAAGAATTCTTGGGGGGGGGGGATTCCTCGCCCTGCCTGGACGCTGTAGGTGTTTTGCATAGGGTACACGCACGCACGCACACGCACGCACGCACACACACGCACATATACTCGCTCCGTGGTGCAACTTCTGCTCCGACATTCACTTTCTCTTCCCTGGACGGCGGTTCGGTCCGCGGGAGCTGTGCAATGATGAGAATTTGCAACCGCGACGTAAAGAGGAAAAACAGGGAAGAAATGTGAAGAAAAAATCATCGTCGTTCGCTCGTTTGTGAAGGTCACTTAGATCTTGTTCGAGTTAAGTATGTCATGAGAATCGAGAACATAAATTTTTTGCGACAGCTCGGTTGAATAATTAAAGGATATGTGTGTATGACAGCGACTGAGCCAGTTGCAACACCTCGGCGACTGCGACCAGAAACCTTTTGTCGCAACGTTACGAAACAAGGACGCGAGGGGGGGGAGGGTTGCTTCACCCCAGGACAGTTCCTAGTAGACGGAAGGAAGGAGACGGAGGATTGCGTCAGCCAGGAGCAGTTCCTAGCAGGCTGAGGAGGCGAGCAGGTCGGCGGGCCATTCGGCGGAGGGCGAGGCGGCCGATGGCGGGCGCCTTCATTTGTGAATGGGCGGCGCCGTCCGAGTAGGCGTCGTACGGCCAAGGGTGCAGCGGCGGGGGCGAGGGCGGGGGGCTCGGGTTCCACGCCGCCGCGGGATCTGATGGGAGTTAGGCACGCCCGTGCCAGATATTGACACGTACCTATTGCTGTGGCACAGCCCTGGTCGCAGGGGTGTCATGCGGCTGGCAGGGGGGTAGATGTAGGTCAGTGCCGTACAAACGCATGAATGGTCGACCCTCTGTAGTACGGCTCTTCTGGGCCTCCGCCGCTTCGTGCCGCCACTCACGACGACTCGACTTTCGTTCCACTTACGCAGTCGTGGCCGGGCGAGCGACTGCCGGGGCGCGCGAGGTCGCCCTCGAAGGACTGGTCGAGTAGGAATCCGCGTCGGGCAACCTGACCCGCCGCCCGCGCGAGGACGGAGCGCGGTGTTTGCAACATAGAGAATGCAGGTTGCACGTGAGGAGGACTGAATGAAGGCGGGGGGGGGGGGGTCAAGGAGAGGAGCGCGACTCTTTTCTATGAGGTGAGGAGGACCGCCTTGACCGCCACGAAAGCCGGCATTTCAGGACCGCTTTCTGTAATCAAAAGGACAAACCATCAAGCCGAACGACCTGAAGCGCCTTTCCGACTGCTCCGTTATTCAAGGGTCTGTCCTTTTCCTGACGCAGAGGACCCCGACGAACAAATCAAAGGAACCAGCCGGCGACATAGATGCACACACTCCCTGTGCCTTTTTCACAAGGGGAAAGAGGTCGAGGAAAGGCTAGAGAGCCCACGGCAGCTCCAGCTTTCAAACAAACAGCATTACGAGGACTCATTACTGCTGCTCCCGCGTTGATATTCACGAGGCTCGACTAAGTCCTTCTGGCGGAATGGTTAAGACGGCGGAGGCGATGCGGCCGCGGGGGGACCCGGCCGGCGCTGCGCCGCTTGGTATGGGGCGCAGCGAAGCCTCGTGGAGCGCGCACTTTCACTCTACTTTTGCCTGGCTCTTCTCTCTCTCGCTCTCTCTTGCTCTCTCTCTCTCTCTCTCCCTCTCTCTCACTCCCCCCTCTCTCTCTCTCTCCTCCCCCCTCTCTCTCNTGAAAAGATAGATCGTAGTTGCTGTAAATTCTATTTTTTTTTTTATAATTGTTTTTTTTTCTCTAAATTCATTTTTAATTTTATCTCCGCGTCATAATTATTGCATAGCGTAATTGAGTTAGATTTCAAACACTGATTGCTGCATTTTTTTTTTTTTTTTTTTTTTTTTTTTTTGCCATTCGCGTTGGCAACACTGCTGACGTATTGTTACATTTGAATTATTTGTCTGTCTGGTGGGCGTGCCGGGGGGGGGGGGGGGGGGGGGTCGGCACGTAATTTGCTAATCTTTCTCTTCTTTTCTTTTCTTCTTCTTCATTTTTTTTCTTTGCTTGATTTGGAAAACTAAGTAGAATAGGTAGGTCGGCAGCAAAGGAAAGAAAAGGACAGACAGATAGATGGATAGAGATAGATAGACAGACAGATATATAGATAGATAGATAGATAGATAGATAGATAGGCAGATAGATAGATAGACAGACAGATAGATAGACAGATAGAGAGATAGATAGACGGACAGATAGATAGATAGATAGATAGATAGATAGATAGATAGATAGATAGATAGATAGATAGATAGACAGACAGATAGATATATAGATAGATAAGATAGATAGATAGTATAGAGATAGATAGATAGATAGATAGATATAGATAGATAGATAGATAGATAATAGATAGACAGACAGACAGATAGATAGATAGATAGGCAGACAGACAGATAGATAGATATATAGATAGATAGATAGATAGACAAACAGACAGACAGACAGATATAGAGTATAGTTTTACAGATAGGTTATTAGATATATTATATACGTTATATATATATATAAACTACGCACGCACACACCACACACACCACACACACACACACACACACACACACACACACACACACACACACACACACACACACACACACAACACCACACACAAGATTTAATACCAATAAAAAAACAGGAAAAAATCACTGTTTGGTCCATCTGTTTTATCTTTATTGATGACCTCTGACCTGATTTATCATTATTTTAGATATAGGGTCAGGATTTCCGTGAACGAAGCATAGAAAACGGACAAAAACCCAATGTGCTCGCCGATGTAATACAATAAATGTGTATATTTCCCCCCCCCTTCTTCTCTCTCTCTCTCTCTCTCTTTCTCTCTCTCCTCTCCCTCCCTCTCCTCTCCCTCTCTCTCCCTCTCCCTCTCCCTCTCCCTCTCCATCTTCCTCTCTTCCCCTCCATCTTCTCTCTCCCCTCCCTCTCCTTCTCTCTCCCCTCCCTCTCCCTCTCTCCTCTGTCCTCTTCCTTCTACCTCTCTCCCTCTCCATCTCCCTATCTCCTCTCCTCTCACAGTACATTACCAAAATGTGTTTATTTCCCTAAACATATAGACCTGACGAGCAGAAAGGAGGGAGAGGGGAAAGAAAGAGAAAGGGAGGAGACGAGAGAATGGGACGGAGGGGGGGGAGGAGAGTATGGGAGGGAGGGAGAGGGAGAGAGAGAATTGGAGAGAAGAGATGGGAGGGAGGGAGAGGTAGAGGAGAGAATGAGAGGGAGAGGTAGGAGAGGAGAGAATGAGAGGGAGAGGTAGGTAGAGGAGAGAATGAGAGGGAGAGGTAGGGAGAGGAGAGTATGGGAGGAGAGGGAGAAGGGAGAGGAGAGATAGGAGGGAGGGAGAGGAGAGGAGAGAATTGGAGAGAGAGGGAGGGAGAGAAGAGAATGGGAGGGAGGGAGAGGTAGAGGAGAGAATGAGAGGGAGAGGTAGGGAGAGGAGAGAATGGGAAGGAGGGAGAGGTAGAGGAGAGAATTGGAGGGAGGGGGAAGGGGAGGAGAGAATAGGAGGGATGGGAATGGAGAGGAGAGAATGGGAGAGAGAGAAGAGAATAGGAGGAAGGGATAGGGAGAGGGAAAGGAGAGAGATGGGAAGGGAGACGAGAGAGAGAATAGGAGGAAGGGAGAGGGAGAGGAGAGAATACGAGGGATGGGAAGGGAGACGAGAGAGAAGAGAATAGGAGAGGAGGAGGAGGGAGAGGGAGAGGAGAGAATACGAGGGATGGGAAGGGAGCCGAGAGAGAGAATAGGAGGAAGGGAGAGGAGGAAGAGAATAGGAGGAAGGGAGAGGGAGAGGAGAGAATACGAGGGATGGGAAGGGAGACGAGAGAGAGAATAGGAGGAAGGGAGAGGAAGAGAAGAGAATAGGAGGAAGGGAGAGGGAGAGGAGAGAATACGAGAGATGGGAAGAGAGAGGAGAGAATACGAGAGAATGGACATGCGGACCCGACGAGCAGAGCCCCGGATGAAAGCCCTCCGCCCGCTTATAAAATATACATTCAACAGCAGTTCTGATATTTATTTGACGAGAATAAAAGAGCTTAAAATAAACAGGATCAGATTAATCGACGTGGAATCGAATACGGCGTTTGTTGCTGGACGTGTTGCCTCGGTGTGGGATCTGTTTCGGGCCTTTCCCTAAGCCATTTATTTATTTATTAGCGTGTTTATTCTTTTGGTTATTTATTCGCAGATTTGTTTATTTGTTTGGTTATTAGCGTATTTGCTTATTTATTTGTTTATTTATTGATATATTTATATATTTGTTTGTGTACTACCATATTTATTTATTTATTTATTTATTTATTTATTTATAAGTATTTTTATTTTATTTATTTATTTATTTATTTATTTATTAGCATATTTATTTATTTATTTATTCATTAGGATATTTATTTATTCATTTATTAATTAGGATATTTATTTATTCATTCATTTATTTATTAGCATATTTCTTCATTTCTTTATTTATTTATTAGCATATTTATTCATTTCTTTATTTATTTCTTTATTTATTAGCATATTTATTCATTTCTTTATTTATTTATTAGCATATTTATTCATTTCTTTCTTGATTTATTAGCATATTTATCCATTCATTTCTTTATTTATTCACAGGCTTTTTTTATACAGAGGGTACTGTACGTCTCGGGAGTGTACATAGTGCAATTACAGTCGGAGTGCACAGTACATTACCTAAGGCATCAGTGTCCCGGATGTGTGGGTTTTATGATGCTGAGGTTTACCTTCGAGTAATCACGTGATTTAGGCGTAATTCTGGAAAGGAAGAAGAGTGTGGATACAGGATATGTGCGGATTAGAGAGGGAGGGAGGGATAGAGGGAGAGAGAGAGGGGGGGTAAAGGGAGTGGGAGAGAGAGGGAGAGAAAGGGGAGGGAGGAAGGGAGGGGGAGGGAGAAGGAGAGAGAATGGGGATAGAGGGAGAGGGAGAGCGAGGGGGGTATGGGGAGTGGGAGGGAGAGGGAGAGAAAGGGGGGATGAAGGGAGGGGAGGGAGAGGGAGAGAGGAGAGGGGAGAGGAGAGAATGGGAGGATAACGGGAAGGGAAAGGAAGAGTAAAAGGTGGATAGGGAGGGAGAGGGAAAGAGAGAGAGATGGAGGAAGGGGAAGGGGGGAGGAGAGAATGGGAGGGTGGGAGGGGAAGAGGAAATATGGAAAGAGGGAAAAGGAGACGGAGAATAAGACAGACAGGCAGAGACAGAAGCAGAGACAGACAGAGAGATAACAGATAGACAGCAGAGCGAGATAATATGATGCTGGGAAAGACAATAACATAAACAGAAATAGATAGACAGGTAGAGAGAGGAGGGAGGGAAAGCAGAGCGAGATAATGTGATGATGCTGGGAAAGACAATAAACATAAACAGAAATAGATAGACAGGTAGAGAGAGGAGGGAGGGAAAGCAGAGCGAGATAATGGGATGATGCTGGGAAAGACAATAGACATAAACAGAAATAGATAGACAGGTAGAGAGAGGAGGGAGGGAAAGCAGAGCGAGATAATGTGATGATGCTGGGAAATATAAACAGAAATAGATAGACAGGTAGAGAGAGGAGAAAGCAGAGCGAGATATGTGATGATGCTGGAAAGACAATAGACATAAACAGAAATAGATAGACAGGTAGAGAGAGGAGGGAGGGAAAGCAGAGCGAGATAATGGATGAAATGCTGGGGAAAGACAATAGACATAAACAGAAATAGATAGACAGGTAGAGAGAGGAGGGAGGGAAAGCAGAGCGAGATAATGTGATGATGCTGGGAAAGACAATAAACATAAACAGAAATAGATAGACAGGTAGAGAGAGGAGGGAAGGAAAGCAGAGCGAGATAATGTGATGATGCTGGGAAAGACAATACATAAACAGAAATAGATAGACAGGTAGAGAGAGGAGGGAGGGAAAGCAGAGCGAGATAATGTGATGATGCTGGGAAAGACAAAATAAAACAGAAATAGATAGACAGGTAGAGAGAGGAGGGAGGGAAAGCAGAGCGAGAAATAATGTGATGATGCTGGGAAAGACAATAAACATAAACAGAAATAGATAGACAGGTAGAGAGAGGAGGGAGGGAAAGCAGAGCGAGATATGGGGATGATGCTGGGAAAGACAATAAACATAAACAGAAATATGATAGACAGGTAGAGAGAGGAGGAGGGAAAGCAGAGCGAGATAATGGATGATGCTGGAAAGACAATAAACTAACAGAAATAGATAGACAGGTAGAGAGAGGAGGGAGGGAAAGCAGAGCGAGATAATGGGATGATGCTGGAAAGACAGAACATAAACAGAAATAGATAGACAGGTAGAGAGAGGAGGAGGGAAAGCAGAGCGAGATAATGTGATGATGCTGGAAAGACAATAAACATAAACATAATAGATAGACAGGTAGAGAGAGGAGGGAGGGAAAGCAGAGCGAGATAATGGGATGATGCTGGAAAGACAATAAACATAAACAGAAATAGATAGACAGGTAGAGAGAGGAGGGAGGGAAAGCAGAGCGAGATAATGGGATGATGCTGGGAAAGACAATAAACATAAACAGAAATAGATAGACAGGTAGAGAGAGGAGGAGGGAAAGCAGAGCGAGATAATGGATGATGCTGGAAAGACAGATAGATAAACAGAAATAGATAGACAGGTAGAGAGAGGAGGGAGGGAAAGCAGAGCGAGATAATGTGATGATGCTGGGAAAGACAATAAACATAAACAGAAATAGATAGACAGGTAGAGAAAGGACGGAGGGAATGCAGAGCGAGATAATATGATGATGCTGGGAAAGACAGATAGATAAACAGAAATAGATAGACAGGTAGAGAGAGAGGAGGGAGGGAAAGCAGAGCGAGATAATGTGATGATGCTGGGAAAGACAGAGAGATAAACAGAAATAGATAGACAGGTAGAGAGAGGAGGGAGGGAAAGCAGAGCGAGATAATGTGATGATGCTGGGAAAGACAGAGATAAACAGAAATAGATAGACAGGTAGAGAGAGGAGGGAGGGAAAGCAGAGCGAGATAATGTGATGATGCTGGGAAAAGACAATAAAAATAAACAGAAATAGATAGACAGGTAGAGAGAGGAGGGAGGGAAAGCAGAGCGAGATAATTGATGATAAAGACAGAGATAAACAGAAATAGATAGACAGGTAGAGAGAGGAGGGAGGAAGCAGAGCGAGATAATGTGATGATGCTGGGAAAGACAATAAACATAAACAGAAATAGATAGACAGGTAGAGAGAGGAGGGAGGGAAAGCAGAGCGAGATAATGTGATGATGCTGGGAAAGACAGAGATAAACAGAAATAGATAGACAGGTAGAGAGAGGAGGGAGGGAAAGCAGAGCGAGATAATGTGATGATGCTAGGAAAGACAATAAACATAAACAGAAATAGATAGACAGGTAGAGAGAGGAGGGAGGAAAGCAGAGCGAGATAAATGTGATGATGCTGGGAAAGACAGAGATAAACAGAAATAGATAGACAGGTAGAGAGAGGAGGGAGGGAAAGCAGAGCGAGATAATGTGATGATGCTAGGAAAGACAATAGACATAAACAGAAATAGATAGACAGGTAGAGAGAGGAGGGAGGGAAAGCAGAGCGAGATAATGGGATGATGCTGGGAAAGACAATAAACATAAACAGAAATAGATAGACAGGTAGAGAGAGGAGAGAGGGAAAGCAGAGCGAGATAATGTGATGATGCTGGGAAAGACAGAGATAAACAGAAATAGATAGACAGGTAGAGAGAGGAGGGAGGGAAAGCAGAGCGAGACAATGTGATGATGCTGGGAAAGACAATAAACATAAACAGAAATAGATAGACAGGTAGAGAGAGGAGAGAGGGAAAGCAGAGCGAGATAATGTGATGATTGCTGGGAAGACAGAGAGATAAACAGAAATAGATAGACAGGTAGAGAGAGGAGGAGGAAAGCAGAGGCGAGATATGGATGATGCTGGGAAAGACAGAGAGATAAACAGAAATAGATAGACAGGTAGAGAGAGGAGGGAGGGAAAGCAGAGCGAGATAATGGGATGATGCAGTTAGTCTAAGGATGCCCACGCTGGCGAGAGGATCATCTGGCACAGGAAATGATGCTGCGATGCTGTACTTGGTTTATATCAAGTCTTCGGGATTGATAAACCACAGGTGACCTCGCTCGGGTTCTGGCTTGGCTTGCTCGCTAATGTTATGGGTTGTGTTTTTTTTTTTTTTTTTTTTTTTTTTTTTTTTTTTTTTTTGCTTTGCTGGTTGTTTTATTCTTTTGTCTTTCTTTTTATGTGGTGTTGTGGGTGGTTTTTGTGTTTCTCTTTTTCTCTCTCTCTCTGTTTTCTTTCTTCTGTTTTTTTTTCTCTCTCTTCTCTCGTTGTCTTTCTCTCTGTTTTTTTTCTCTCTCTATCTCCCCCTTCTGTTATTTTTCTCCCTCATTCTCTCTCTCTCTCTCTCTCTCTCTCTCTCTCTCTGCTCTGCTCTCTCATCCGTCGTCTGCTCTCGTCTCTCTCTCATCTCTCTTACCTTCTCTTCTCTCTCAAGTCTCTCGCACATGTCACTCGCGACCTGTTTTCCTTCTGTTATCATCGCGCCCGCTTTCAGTTGGCTAAAATGTCTGATGGCGACTCCTATGCGTGTATTCCTACCGGCTCGAGATCACACCTGTTCGTAGTTTTACCTTCGTATTCCATCGGTATGGTTCAGCTCAGCTATGTAGTCGCGCTTCTCTTTAGTCCGGCAGTGGTCGTCAGTGTCTCTCTCTCTCTCTCTCTCTCCTCTCCTCTCTCCTCTCCTCCTCTCTCTCTCATCTCTCTCTCGTTTCTCTCTCTCCTATCTCTCTCTCCGCTCTCATACTCCCTTCTCTCTCTCTCTCCCTCCCTCATCTCTCTCTCATGCTCTCGTCTCTCTCCCCTCTCTCTCTCTAGTCTCTATCTCTCCTCTCTCTCCCCTTCCTCCCTTCTCCTCTCTATCTCTCTCCTCCTCCCTCTCCCTCATCTCATCTCATCCATCATCCATCATCTCTCCTCTGCGCAGATTTCTTTCGCATCTTTAGTCAGCGTCTATAATATTGCGTTTAGGGCTTCATCTGATAATATCATCTTCTTCTCCACTTATCTGTAATCTCCTCATCTCTTCCTATCTCTCTCGGTCTCTCTCTTCTCTCTCTTTCTCTCCTCTCTCCCCGATCTCCCCCTTCATCTGCTCTCTCTCTCTCGTCTATCGCCTCTCTACTTCTGCGTCTCTCTTCGGCTCTCTCTCGGCTCTCTCTCGCTCTCGTCTCGCTCTCCTCTCCTCTGCTCAGTCTTCTCTTCTCTCTCCTCTCTCCCTCTCTCTCCTCTCGCTCTCTCCTCTCTTCCTCCTCTCTCTCTTCCTCTCTTCTTCTCACTCATCGCCTCTCTCCTCTCTTCTTCTTCTCCTCCTCCGGTCCGTCTCCCTGCCCCCTCCTCTTCTCTCTTTCTCTTCCTCTCTCCTTCTCTCCGTCTCTCTCTCTCTCGTCGTCTCTCTCTCTCCTCTCTATCTCGTCTCTCTCCCTATTCCTCTCTCTCCATCACTCTCGTCCTTATCTTCGTATATCCTTATCTATTCTCTCTCTACCATTTCTCTCTCTGCTCTCCTCTCTCTCTCTCTCGTTCACTCGTCTCTCTCTATGTCCATCTATTTATCTATCTTTCATCTCACTTCCTTTCCTTAACTCTCTTTCTTCTCCTCCTTTCCTCTCTCACTCTCTCTTCTTCCTCCCTCTCTCCCTCTCTTCCTCTCTCTTCCGCTCTTCTCGCATTTTTCTCCTCCTTCCCGACATTCTCCGCCGCTCTGCTCCCTTTCTCTTCAAATTCCTTGTCTTGTGCATTTAATAACGCTCCTCGCAAATCCTCTTTCTTTTTTATCTTTTTTTTTCTTTATGCCTAAGTCTTCAGGCAAGACTTAAGCTTCTTCTATTCGGGAGGAAGAGGGGAGAAGGAGAAGGGGGAGGGAGGGGGCGGAGGGGAGGGGAAATGAGGAAGGGGAGAGGGGAGGAGGGAGGAGGAGGAGGAGGAGGGGAGGGAGAGGAAGGAGGAGTAGGAGGAGGGGAAAGGAGGGAATGAGGAGGAGGAGGGAGGGGAGGAGGGGAATGAGAAGGGGGAAGGAGGAGGAGGAGGAGGAGGAGGGGAAGGACAGGGGGAAGGAGGAGGTAGGAGGAGAAGGGGAAGCAGAGGGAAGAGGAGTAAACAGAGAAGGGCAGGGGGGGAGGAGGAGGAGGAGGAGGAGGAGGAGGAGGAGGAGAGAGAGGAGAGGAGAGGAAGGCAGAGGGAAGGAGGTGGGCGGGGGGGGGGCGGGCTTCATACTGCCCAAGGGAAGGAGAGAACGCACAAGCTACATATTTTAACGTTAATAAGAAAAAAATAAAAACTTTTGGGTGTGTTTGTATAGTAAGAACAGTTGCCGGTTATCATTTTTTTACGCTTATTAAGCCACTGAGTTTATGATGGCGTAATGACGGCTAATTATAGCATCAAGGCATTAATTAATAGTTTGCCGATGTCATTTCTCAGGTCAGGAGAGAATCGTTCTCCCGTCATTAACATCCACCATTAATTATCAACGAGAGAAGAGGAGATGAGAAGAAAAGAAAACAAATATAGAGAGAAAATAATGGGAGATTGAGAAATGGAAATATGATGAAAAATTAAAGAAAAAAAAGTAGAAAAGAAGAATAGATAAAAGAGTGAAAATAGCGGAAGATTGGGAAACAAGGAAAGCGTTTATGAAAAAAGAAAGATAAGGAGAGAAATAAAGAAATAGCCCAAGTTCATTAACTTTTTTATAACCCTTTTTTTTTCTAATTAATAAGATTTTTTTTTATATTACGAGATCCATCAGCATGTCTTATGCAATTACTAGAGAGCGTTGGTGTGTGGTGTGCCTACCCCTCCCCCTCCCTCTCCTCCCCTTCCTCCTTCCCCCCTTCCTCACCTCCTTCCTTCCGGATCTCACCCCCTTACGAATCCCTCCTCCCCTCCCCTACCCCCCAACCTTACGAATTATTTCACCCTCCCCCTCCCCTCCGGATCCTCCCTCCCCCCCCTTACGAATCCCCTTCTTCCCCCCCACACCCCACCTTACGAATTATTTCACCTTATAACGAATGGAGGAGGGCGGTTCTCGGAGTGGCGGTGCTGTGAGGCCCGGGCGTGAATTTGATAATGAAAGCGGGGGGGGGGGGGGGGCGTTCATATATCATCGCATTTTCCATTAGGGTCTTTTTCCCTCCCCATTCCCCTCCCCTCCCCTTTCTCCTTTCCCTTACATCTTTCTCTTCCCTCCTTCCCTCCCCCCCTTCTCCTTACGTGTTCCTCCTCTCCTCTCTTCTTATCTTCTTATTTTTCCCTTCCATTTCTCCCTCTCCCTTCGTCTTCCTTCCTTCTCCCTCTCTCTCTCCCTTCTCTTCTCCTCTCTTCTCTCTCTCCTCTCTCCCTCCTCTCTCCTCCTCTCCCTCCTCTTCCCTCCTTCTCCCTCTCTCTTCCCTCTCTCTCTCCTCTCGCTCTCTCTCGCTTCCTTCTCCCCCTCTCTCTCCCTTCTCCGCTTCTCTCTCTCCTTCTTCCCCCTCTCTCCCTCCTCCTCCCTCTCGCTTCCCTCCTCTCCCTCTCGCTCTCCTTCCTTCTCCTCTCTTCTCTCCCTCCCCTCTCCCTCTCGCTTCTTCCCTCCTTTCTCCCTCTCTCTCTCCTCCCCTCTCGCCTCTCCTTCCTTCTCCCTCCCTCTCTCTCTCTCTCCCTCCTCTCCCTCTCGCTCTCCCTCCTTCTCCCTCTCTCTCTCCTCCCTCTCGCTCTTCCTTCCTTCTCCCTCTCCCTCTCTCTCTCTCTTCCCTCCCTTCCCCTCTCCCTTTTTTAGGAGTTTTTTGTTTTTCAGCTGTGTAGGGGTTTTCGGTGCTGTGATTAATTGTCAGGCGATCTCGCTTATTTTATGTGCTTTTGTTTGCTACGCTGGTTGATTCCATTTTTGCTTGGCTTGTCTGTCTGTCTGTCTGTCACGCTTTCTGTCTCTGCTTGTCTCTCTGTCTGTCTTCGTTCTGTCTGTCTGTCTCTTTCTGAATGTCTTTCTCTCTTCGTTCTCTCTTCTCTCTCGTTCTTTTCTTCTCTCTCGTTCTCTTCTCTCTCTCTCTTTCTCTCTCTCTTCTTCTCTTCTCTCTCTTCTCTCTCTCTCTCTCTTCTCTCTCTCTCTCTCTCTCTCTCTCTCTCTCTCTCTCGCTCTCTCTCTCTCTCTCTCTCTCTCTCTTCTCTCTCTCTCTCTCTCTCTCTCTCTTCTTTTCCCTTCTTCTCTGTCTCTCTCTCTCTTCCTCTTCCTCTTTTCCCTTCTGTCTCTCGTTTATGCTCTCTCTTTCCCTTTCATTTTGTCTAGAATCATTTATAAGAGGATTAGCTTGCTTGAGAAGACAGTCTGTCTTTCTTCCGTGCTCCTTCCTACCTTTATTTTTTTTTTCATTTCGCCTCCTTTCTTCGTCCTTTCTTCATTCTTTCCCTCCCTCCCTCCTTCCTCTCTTCTTTTACCTCCTTCCCACCTCACTTTTTTTTTTTTTTTTTCTCTATCACAAATTCAGTTTTTTTCCCTCTATATAGGAAGTTGAAATAGTGTATTGAAAGAAACAATTTTAAATGGCCAATTTGGTATCCGATCCTTATTCTAATTC
>NW_020868551.1:111546-119046 GCF_003789085.1 Penaeus vannamei
ATATTTGCCACGCAACAGACAAACACACACACACGTTCACGCACACACACACACAACACAACACCAAGGACACACACACACACACACACACACACACAGACACACACACACAGACAACACACACACACACACACACACACACACACACACACACACACACACAACAACACACACACACACACACACACACACACACACACGCACCACCACACACACACACACACACACACAACACACACACACACACACACACACACACACACACACACACACCACACCCCACACATCCATGCATTTGAGGCAGCCATCAGAGACACGTGCAGTCAAATGTCAGCCTCATGGCACCAACACCTTGAGTCCGTCCTTGGCGCCAGGAGGAAATGGCGCCAAACAAGATACCAGAGAGATGTGTGTATCTATGGCAGAAAAAAAAGGTGAAGAGCATGGTAAAAAAAAAAAAGAAATCCATAGAGTTAGTTCGGATTTAATATATAATAAATTTAATATTTAATAAATTTAATTATTCTTTAATTATTATATATAAAAAATAAAAAATATATATATTTAATAAATCCATATAATTAGTTTCGTAAACGACAAAATTCATCTCGGTTTCGGGCGTGCATTTGAGAAGGGCGTGTGGGCGTGCATTTCGTCTTTTGATTTTCGCTGTTTTATCATTATCAATTTTTCCTTTTTGTGCTTTGCAGTCTTGTAAATTGAAACTCTATTTCAGAGAGTCGTGCGTGTGTCAGAATGTTTGGCGTGATTTTCGAACGACATTTTTCTGCCCCAGCTGGACATATTAATATCATCATACACCATTTTCACCATTTTCATCACTGTAACATAAACAACAACAACACCACAAACACAATCACAAACACAACACATAAACAACATCAAACACAACCAGCATAACAACAATCACAAACACAAACATCATAAACAACAACCACCACCAAATGCACAACCTGAAATTTAAGAGCCCCCCTCCCCGCCCCCGCCCCCTCCCCTTCCCCCCCTCCCCTTGGCTTCCGGCTTCCGCGCGTTCCGCCGCCGGTCGATTCGCGACCCAGATCCGGCGCCCCACGCGGAGGCTGATCGCATTCCGGGGCTCGCTCGGGCTCCGGCGAGGGGTCGGTGTCAAGTTGGTCGGTCGAGTCCTGTGTCAAGGCGATCGGGCTGTCAAGGGCGGGCTGTCAAGGCGGCTGTCAAGTTGGTCGGATCCGGGCTGCAAGAGGGGGTCGGGCTGTCAAGGCGGTAGGGGGTCGGGCTGTCAAGAGGGGGTCGGGCTGCAAGGCGGGTCCGGTTAAGGGGGTCGGGCTGTCAAGCGGTGGGCCTGTCAAGGCGGTCGGTCACTGTCAAGGGCTGTCGGGCGGCTGTCAAGGCGGTAGTCGGACTGTCAAGGCGGTGTCGGGCTGTCAAGGCGATCCGTCGAGGGGGTCGGGCTGTCAAGGCTAGGGCTGTCAGTTAGTCGGCAAGGGGGTCGGCTGTCAAGGCATCCGGTCAAGTCCCTGTGTCAAGGCGTTCTGTCAAGTAAGTTCCTCGGTCAAGGGGTTCTGTCAAGTCGGTCGCTTCCGTCAAGTGACTGGCCGGGCGATGAGGACGAGAGGATGGACGCGTGTGTGTACCCCAAATACGTACACGCATGAGGACGTACATGCATGCAGACTTCCGCATATGCATACATACTTACGTGCATACTTACATACAGTCATAATGCGTACGTACATGCAGTCATACATGTACACACATATGCGTACATACAGGTAGGCATAATGCGTACATACATGCAGTCACACATGTACACATATATACGCCGCCTATATAGAAAAAAAGAGAGAGAAAGAGGAAGGAGAGAGAGAAGGATGAATAAAGGAAGGAGGGAAACCGAAAAGACAGAAAGAGGAAGGAAAAAGCGAAGAGAGAGAGAAAGGGGAAGGATGAGAGAAGGATAAAGAAAGGAAGGAGGGAAAGCGAAAAGACAGAGAAAGAGGAAGGAGTGAGAGAAGAATAAAGAAAGGAAGGAAGGAAAGCCAAAAGAAGAATGTAAGAACAAAAAGAGAGAGAGAAGAGATTAAATCCCAAATCCACCCCTTAAGACCGAAGACAGAAAGAAAGAAAAGAAAAGATAAGAAGAGAGGAGAGAAAAAAAAACGAAACAAGAGAAGGAAATTGAAGAAACTCCACCCCCCCTCACACACCCATCACCTTGCCCCACCGGCCACCCATCCCCCCTTAACCATCCAAACCCATTCAAGAAGGAGAGAAAGAAAGGAGAAGAAGAAGAAAAAAGGAAGAGAAGCGGGATGAAGGAGAGGAAGAAAAAGAAGAAGAGGAGGAGGAAGAAGAGAAAGAAAAAGAAGAAGAAGAAGAAGACGAAAACGAAAACGAAGGATTAAAACAAGAAGAAAACAAGAAGAGGAAGAAGGAAAGAAGAAAAAGGAAGAGGATAAAGAAGAAGACGAAGAAAAAATTGAATATTAAACAAGAAAAAGAAGAAGCAGAAAGAGAAGAAGAAGAAGGGAAGAGGAGGATAAAGAGAAGAAGAAGAAGAAGAAGAGGAGAAAAGAAGAAGAAGGAAGACGAAAAACGAAGGATTAAAACAAGAAAGACAAACAAGTAGAAGAAGAAAAGAAGATATTGATTCTCGCGGTGAGTCGTCCATTGACTCGAAGGGCGCTGAAGGGGGTCGGTGGGGGGGGGGGGGGGGGGGGGGGAGGGGGGGGCGCTGAAGGGGGTCGGTTCGGGTGGGGGGGGAGGGGAGGCGCTGAGGGAGGGAGGGGGGGGGAGGGGAGGCTTTCGGGCGAGAGTGAATATTTTTAAGGCGATTGGCAATGCGTGTGTGGGGGGGGGGGGGAGAGCGAGAGCGAGAGAGAGAGAGGAGAAGGAGAAGGAGAAGGAGAGCGAGAGAGAGCGAGAGAGAGAGCGAGAGAGAGAGAGAGAGAGAGAGCGAGAGCGAGAGCGAGAGCGAGAGAGAGAGAGAGAGAGAGAGAGAGAGAGAGAGAGAGAGAGAGAGAGAGAGAGAGAGAGAGAGAAAGAGAGAGAAAGAGAGAAAGAGAGAGGGAGGGAGAACGGGACAGGGGAGAAGAGCGAGGGGAGGGGAGGGGGTGAGAGGAGGGAGGGGAGGGGAGGGGGGTAACATCCGGTCGCTGTGCAAACGAAAGGTGGTTTCGAGAAGCCACAAAGGTTGGTTTGTTTGTGGTTAGACAGGAGGAGAGTTCAAGTCCGTATTTATTCTGTATATTTATCGATCTGTTTGTCTACGTGTGTGTGAGTGTCTCTCTCTCTCTCTCTCTCTCTCTCTTCTCTCTCTCTCTCACTCTCACTCTCTCCTCTTCTCTCCTCTTGCTCTCGTTAGGTTTTCGCTGTCTTTTCATTCGTTTTCTCTTTATTTTTCGTTTTTTGTTTCCTTTTTCTCTTTCTCTTCTCTCTCTCTTTTGTCTGTCTTTATCTCTCTGTCTGTCTGTCTTTCTGTTCTCTCTGTCTCTCTCTCTCCTCTCTCTCTCTCTCGTCTCTCTCTCTCTCTCTCCTCTCTCTCTCTCTCTCTCTCTCTCTCTCTCTCTCTCTTCTCTCTCTCTCTCTTCTTCTTTCTCTTTCTTTTTCTCTCGTGTGTGCGTGCAACGTCGCGTAAAGTAAACCATTTTCTCAACATTTCCTGAAACATTCTTCCTGGTTCAAAAAAATGATGATTTTTCACGTTTATGAAGAGGAGAGAGTAGCAGGAGAGGAGGGGGGAAGGGGGGGAGGGAAGGAAGGAGGGGAAAGAGAGAGAGAAGGGAAGGAGGGGGAAGGGAAGGAGGGGAAGAGAGAGGGAAGGAGGGGGGAAGAGGGAGGGAAGGAAAGGGGGGGGGGGAAGAGGGAGGGAAGGAAAGGGGGGGGGGGGGAGAGGGGGGAAGGAAGGAGGGGGGGAAGAGGGAGTGAAGGAAGGAGGGGGAAGAGGGAGGGAAGGAAGGAGGGGAAGAGAGAGAGAGAAGGAGGGAGGGAGGGAAAGGGAAGGAGGGGGAAGAGGGAGGGAAGGAAGGAGGGGAAGAGAATAGGAGGGAAGGAGGGAGGGAAGGGGAGGAGGAAAGGGTGAAAGAGGGAAGAGGGAGCAAAAATAAATTCATGGAAGGGAAGAAATGGAGAAAGGAGGAGGAGGAGAGGAGGAGAGGAGGAGACAAGGGAAAAAGAAAGGGGACGAGAATAGAGAGGGGAGAACAAGAGAAGAGGGAGGAGAGAAGGGGGAGAAGATGAGAAAAAAAAAATCAATACCAAAAGATATATTTTTTCATTTTATTTGCCTTCCCTCTTTCGTTCGTTATGGTGCTATAGTGACGTATAGTGATCATGGTCGTGATTTTAATGGTGTTTATGGTGAATATTATGGTGTCAGAATTTTAACCGATTCATTTCTATCAATGGTTGTATGGAAATGGTGCCCTGGGTATGGTGACGCGATGGTGCCCTGGGTATGGTGATGCGATGGTGCCCTGGGTATGGTGAATGGTGATTTATATGGTGATGATAGAGTATGGTGACCGAGTATTAATGATGGTGTTCTAGGGTATGGTGATTTTGATAACATGGTGATAGTGCTACGCGTATGGTGTGTGGTTTGTTAGAGTCACGTGGTGATAGTGTAATATGGTGATTTATTACTGTGGTTGTTTTATGGTGATAATGCTCTTGATAGTGATAATGTCTTGGTGTTGAATTTGCTATTTGTTACGTATAGTGCAGGATATGACGGTTATAGTGCCTTGAAAATGGTGATATATATTTACTATTGTTCATAGTGTTTTAAGTATAGTGATTATGTAAGAAGGACTTAGTTATGGTGCCTCACAATACCTAGCACAAAGGATGATATACACTAATATTTTTTTTACGTTTTATGGTGTCAATTCCCTGGTTATGGTGTCAGTTCCCTGGTTATGGTGTCAGTTCCCTGGTTATGGTGTCAGTTCCCTGGTTATGGTGTCAGTTCCCTGGTATGGTGTCAGTTCCCTGGTTATGGTGTCAGTTCCCTGTTATGGTGTCAGTTCCTGGTATGGTGACAAACACCCCAAGAATGCGAAAATAATCCAATTTGTTCCACTAAGTGTACCAACCCTAACCACACCTAATTTCTTTCTTTACCTTCCCTAACCTTTTAAGTGTAAGAAACCAAATCTATTTTCAACTTTTAAAAAAATCTTATTTCTCCTAAGACATCAAAGAGAAGATGGAAGTGAAACACGCAAACAGGAAGAATAAAAAAATATATTGTTGTTTTTATTTGTTTATTTTGTTTATTGTGTTTATTTATAAATAAAGAGATAAAGAAAATTTTGTTGTTTTTTTTCTTATTTATTTATAGAATATATTATTATTATTATATTTTATATATTTATTATTATTGTATTTATATATTATTATTATTATATTTATAAATATATTATTATTAATATATTTGTTTATGTGTGTGTGTTTATTTATTTATCAAAGAAAGATAATTTGATTGTTTTTTCCTTATTATTTATATAAGCAAATAGTACTCGTTTGTTTTTTTTACTTATTTATTAATGTATTTCTTAAATGATAGTAATTAATCGATTTATTTTTTATCTCTAATTTATTTTCATGTCTTATATTCATTATTTTTATATATATATATATATATATATATATATATATATATATATATATATATATATATATAATATATATATATATATATATATATATATATATATGTATATATATTTTTATTTTAATTCTTAATTTTATTCTTCCTCGAAATGGCGCGGGAATGCAGCGACCCCGGTCACGTGACAGTCACGTGACCGGGAGCGTGGAGCGGGGAGGGGAAAGGGGGGGGGGTAGGAGGATGAGGGGGGGGGGGGGGGCGGCGCTGCTCTTTGTCCCGAGGAGATTTTGAGAGCGAATTTTGCTTGTTTGTTTGTTTGTCTCTTTGTTGATTTGTGTGTTTGTTTGTTTGTTTGTTTTTGTTTTTGTTCTGTTTGTTTGTTTTTGTCTCTTTGTTTGTGTGTGTTTTGTTGGTTTGTCTCTGTGTTTTTTTTATTTTTTTTTTTTGGTTGGTTTGGATTTGTACTGTTCTTGTATATTTGCTTTGTTTGTGAGTCACTTTTCTCTCGTACTTGTCGTTCACATACTTTCATCGGTCCTTTCTCTCTCTCATCTCTCTCATATATCTCTCCTCCTCATCATCGTCTCCTTCTCCTCTCGTCATCTCTCAGTTCGCTCTCTCTCTCTTCTCTCTTCTCCTCTCTCTCTCTCTTTCTCTCTTCTTTCCTCTTTCTCCTTTCTCTCTTCTCTTCCTTCTTCGTCTTCTTTCCATCTTTTCTTCTCTCTCTCTTTCCTTTTTTTCCTCTTCTTTCCTCTCTCCTCGCTCTTTATTCCTCTTTTTCATCCTTTCTCTCCTCAGCTCTCCTCCTTTTTCTCCCCTCCTGCCTTCCTTCCTCCCTCTCTCCTCTCTTTTCTTTCCCTTCCTTCCTCCCTTTTCGCCCTTTTCTTTTTTTCCTCTCTTTTCTCTTTCCCCCTCTCTCCCTCTCTCTCTCTCCTCTCTTTTTTTTCCCCTCTTCCCTCCCCCCTCCCCCCTCTTCTTTTCCCTCACCCCCCTCCCTTCGTCACTCTTTTTCTTTCTTTTTATTCCTTCTCTTTTTCTTTTTTTCCCCCTATGCTTCTCTGTCCTTCTCTCCTCCCTTCTATCTGCTTCTCTTTCTCTTTCTCTTTCTCTTCTCTTCTCTTTCTCTCTCTCTCTTCTCTCTCCTCTCTCGCTCTCTCTCTCATCTCCCTTCTCTCTCTCTCTCTTCTCTCTCTCTCATCTTCTCTCTCTCTCTCTCCTCTCTATCCTTATCTATCTATCCTATCTATCTCCCCCCCGCTTGCCCTCCTCCCCTCCTTTCTCTTCTTCACTTTTCTCTCACTATTCCTTCCCCTCCTGTTTTTCTTTCTCTTTTCTCTACCTCTGTCCATCACAATACTTTCCCTTCATTCCATTTTCCTTCCTTTCTCTCTTTCGCTCTTCTCCTTCCCCTCTCTCGCTCCTCTTCTCCCTTTCCTCCTTCCTTTTCTTTTCACTCTGACTTTGGCATTCCTTTCCCCTTTGTTCCTTCCTCTTTTTCGTGTCCTCTCTTTCCGTGTTCTTCCCTCTTTCGTTCTTTCCTTCCCAAGTCCTCCCCTCTGCTCTCTCTCCACTTTTTCCTTTTCTTTCTTCCTTTCTTTTGTAACGGGCGTGCTATTTCAGTTCCCCGCTGTTCCCCTCTTGTTGTCCCCTCCTCATACTGTCTCCTGCGTTTATCTTTCTTGTCTTTTGTTTTTCTTTCCTTTTGTTTTTTTATTATTTTTCGCTTTCTCCTTTATCTGGCGTTCAGTTCCTTAATCTCTGTCGTCTTCTCTCTCCTCGTCTTTCCTGTTTCTCCTCTCATCTTCCTCTCTATTTTCTTTTTGTCATCATCCGGCTTGTTCTTGTGCCCTGTCATCTCCTCCTTTTTGCTCCACTCCTCTCTCTCC
>NW_020868551.1:124046-129046 GCF_003789085.1 Penaeus vannamei
CACGTAATACGACGGGACGGGTATGGTTACGAGCCCAGTTATTATCCGGAGATCAAGTGCAAGCATTCGAACACGGGCTTGTTCGGATTCTTGGCTTTCTGTATTCTCTCCTTTGACATCACGGCGGATATTATGAAGTCTATAAATATTTCAATTAATATTGGAGGTAAGAGGTACATTGTTTGTATTTTTCTATTAGGCTTATTTTCTGTTCCTGTTTCTGTTTGCCTGTATGTCTGTCTTCCTCTCTCTCTCTCTTTATCTATCTGTCTCTATCTCTGTCTGTTCGTCTGTCTGTTTGTCTCTCTCTCTCCCTCTCTATCTATCTATCTATCTATCTATCTATCTATCTATCTATCTATCTATTATAATATATATATATATATATATATATATATATATATATATATACTGTCCGATCTTTCTTTATATTAAAATCACGAAAATATAACATTTCATTATCCAATATGGCACCTTTTCTATGCATATTGTCTTGCAATTCTGACAAATACAGTGGGTGTACTTATGTAATGTTTTCCAAATTATGTAACTAATAAACTCACATGCCATTTTCCCCACATATTTGCTGTACGTTTTATTTTTTTTTCCGTACTTTCAGGAGGCGGTTGTTGTGGCTGTGTATGTGGTAACGGAACGGGAACTGGCGGTGGAGGAAACAACAATAACAACAACAACAACAACAACAACAACAATAATAATAATAATAACAATAATGGTAGGGGATTCACAACTGCTCTCCTGCGCTATCCTGTGAGAGAAACAGGACGAAAATTCTTTGGTGGAGGATGTGGGTCGTGTTGCTGTTGTTGTGGTGGCAGCGGTGGGGGCGGTGGAGGAGGGAACAACAACAACAACAATAACAATAACAACAATGGAGGTACGGGAGGTGGTGGAGGAACGGGAGGCGGTGGAGGAGGAGGAAACAACAACAACAACAACAACAACAATAACAACGTTGGTCCATTTTATGCTCCTATTGCCTCCGGTTATTCCTACGGGCGGGCGGTCGTGGACGGGGCGATGGAGCGACTGGCCCGCCTCTTCTCTCCCGCGCGCCCTCTCGCCCTCCCGCTCGAAACAGGCGAGGCGAGCGAAGCGGGAGACGAAGCGGGAGATCTCTACGAAGCGCAAGAGTCGGACGACCTGCAGTATTTCACGGGAGAATCAGAGGATAACCAGGACGTCGCAGAGGAAGCAGACGACTCGCGGGAATCCACGGAAGAGGACGACTACCAAGGTTTCACAGGAGGAGCAGACGACTCTCGGGAATCCACAGAAGAAGACGACTACCTAGGTTTCACAGGAGGAGCAGACGACTCTCGGGAATCCACAGAAGAAGACGACTACCTAGGTTCACAGAGGAGCAGACTCTCGGGAATCCACAGAAGAAGACGACTACCAAGGTTTCACAGGAGGAGCAGGCGACGCTCAGGACATCACAGGAGAAAGGGAAATCCCGCAAACTGACTCGCAGCAGCACGAAGCCACCGGGCAGGGGCAGCAGCAGCAGCAGGATGGAGCAGACCACATCGGCAGCAGAGAACCCAGCTGGAGTCGAGTCCTAAGAGAAGGCGCGTGGTGGCAAGTGTGGACGATGTACCAACACGCAGCTGGTTCGCACAGAGAGGGGCGAAAGGAGGCGGCTGGTGAGGAGGACATACACCAGCTGTTCATTCATCACTGGTTCATGGCGATGCTGGAGGCGGCGAGGCACTTGATGAGTCGAGAAGCACGACATGAGGCAGGTGCAGCGTTCCTGAATGCATGATTTTCCCCGACTGGTGAGTGACCAGAATTGGCTTCATGGCATGTCATTTTGAGTCATCCAGCGAATGAAGTGAGGCAGCATGTCAGAGGGCCACTGTTCTCGACGGCTTGAACTGGCGACGAATGAGAGCAAGCGGGGACGATCTTACCCATGGGACGATTGGGAGGGGAAGGGAAATCACGGATGATGAGGGAAATAGACGGGAATGGAGAGGAGAAGAGCCTACAAGAGCTCGAACGAGGAAGGGTTTAAACTGATGATAAAGCGAGGAGGAAAAGAATGACGTTATAATTACAAGCGACGAAACCAGAAACAGAAAAGGAACGATTAGGTTTTATATGTAAAATTCTAATCGGTATGCTTTCATATTTACCAGATCTTACGCACGTACAAACACAAGCATATATATATTCGTTTACATATATATAGATAATATACACATATATCTATATGTATATATATATATATATATATATATATATATATATATATATATATAATATAATATATATATATATGATAGATAGAAGTGTGTCTGTATATATGTATATATACATATATATATATATATATATATATATATATATATATATATATATATAATATATATATATATATATATATATATAATATATATATAATATATATATATATATATGTGTGTGTGTATGTATGCACATATATGTATGTCTCTGTATTTCTTTCTCATAAATCCAAGGTTTCTTCTATGTTAAGCTGTTCTTCCGCCATGATTTGTACACCAATGATACTGACGAATTAATGTGAATTGTGAAGTAATAAAAGTAATCCTTTGGTTTCTTTCGTTTATTGTTGATTAATACATAGCAATAGTGCTTTCCTCTTTTTCGAATGTCCAAAACAGAGAATAGATTTAAAGGAGAAGAGATAGATAGATAGATAGATATAGATATATGTATGTATATATATATATATATATATATTGTATCGTGTTCCGATTGAATTTTAAGGAACAATTTCCTGATAGAATAAATGCAGAGTAAAAGAATATAAAAATCAATGACACTGATACACAGAAAAAAATCTTTTAATGTGAATAATGATAATACAATAATAATGATAATTTCCCCTAGACAGGACTACATTCAGAAAGAAAAATTAACTGTTTTCAAAAGGATAATGTACCTATAAAAAAGGCGGGAAACTAAAAAAAAAAAAAAAAAAAAAAAGTCATTCCCTCAGAGCATAATACAGATCGAGCACGACCTCGAACCAAGCCTGGAGGAACCCCTGGCTGAAACCCCGCCTGTGAACCCGACCTTGTTCCATGATAATCCGTTGGTGAACCTCCAAGAACCTTCCGTAGGCGTTCTCCAGCAACTCCTTCAGGCTGTTCTCCTCCCCAACGGTCACCTGAGGAGGATAACCAGCTTCCCCCGTCACGTAATCAGCGTCCCCTGAGTCCTCGGAGGTCCTCGCCGACTCCCCGACGCCTCCTGAGTCCTCGGAGGTCCTCGCCGACTCCCCGACGCCTCCTGAGTCCTCGGAGGTCCTCGCCGACTCCCCGACGCCTCCTGAGTCCTCGGAGATCCTCGCCGACTCCCCGACGCCTCCTGGGTTCGAGGACGAGGTCTGGAGGTCGAAGGAATAAAGGGACCGACCGTTGTTGTTGGTGTTCATGTTCATGTTGTCGTTCGTGTTGGTGTTAGTGTTGGTGTTGTTGATGGTGGTGGAGCTGTTGGCGGCGCTACCGGCGATGTCGATGTCGACGGAGATGTCGATGGTGCTCATGATGTTGGCGGTGAGGTCGAGGCTGAGGATGGCGAAGGCGAAGAAGGAGAAGAGGCCCGTGTTGGACTGGCGGCACACCACCTGCGGGAGAGGGAGCGGCCGCGCTTCAGAGACGTGTGCTTCCATATTGGTAGATGTTCATATATATATATATATATATATATATATATATATATATATATATATATATATATATATATGTATGTATGTATGTATAATATATAGAAAAGGTATGAATGAGACTGGACATCTTCACAATACAAGAGATGTATTTGACCGGTGTGTATATTTTGTGTATTTGTGTGTGCACATAAGTGTGTATATTTTCTGTGTGTGTGTGAGTGAGTGTGAGTGTGTGTGTGTGTGTGTGTGTGGTGTGTGTGTGTGTGTGTGTGTGGTGTGTGTGTGTGTGTGTGTGTGTGTGTGTGTGTGTATATATAATTTATATATATATATATATATAATATATATATATATACATATATTATATATATTATATATATATATATAATATATAAATATAATATAATATATATTATATATGTATATGTATATATATAATGTATATATGTGTAATGTATGTTAATGTACACATAGACACACACACACGCACACACACATATGTATGTATGTATGTGTGGTGCGTGTGTGTGTGTGTTGTGTGTGTGTGTGTGTGTGTGTGTGTGTGTGTGTGTGTGTGTGTGTGTGTGCATTAGTAACATGCTCGCGCAACTCATACAAAAGTATCACGTGTATTCGTTTGTCAGGTGGTTGTACGTTCGTTTCTCTTTGTATGTTTACCCATTATTCAACAATCCCTAAAATTACTTTACTTTCGTTTTAACTTACGGAGTCTACTTACATCTGGGAATGTCCGGGCCTCACCACCTTCGAAATCCTGACTTTGCGCACCTGAAGGCAATTTTGCAACAGATCTTCCTTTCCTTTGGCGATGAAATTGGGACTCTGCTTTTCCAAATGTCCGAGATCCTTCGCGCTTCTGCGTTTGAAGTCCTTCGATCCTGAAAATCCCGGAGGACGTGCTATTTCCCCTCCGATCGCTCGCGGCGTAAGGATCCCGCCAAAAGTTCGAAGCGGCTTCACCCGCCATGGAATGCGTTCGAACCCTCTTCTCCGCGCTTCTTTTCTCTCGTCTACCATTTCCTCTTTTGTTTTTTCTTCTCTTCTTCTTTCTTCTTATCCTACGGCGAGGTGTACTTCTGTCTCTTGAAGTCGAGGCGTCCTTCGCTTCGAGGTCCTGCAGTATCCTCTTCGCCTCGACCTCGAAGTCCCGGACGAACTCGAACTCCTCGACGGAGGACAAGCAGTCGAGCTTCGCAAAGGGGGTTTCGATGAGCTTTCGGGCGATGGGTGAGCTCCCCTGGTTCAAGATCGTGTCGGTGGAGAGCATGGAGCTGGTCAGAAGGACCTAGGGAGAGGG
>NW_020868552.1:8077-15577 GCF_003789085.1 Penaeus vannamei
TCGGGTTCCTGAAGCAGTACCCCACCTACGGGTCAGAGAATCCCCAGGCGGAGGACGCCGCGTCT
Organism: Penaeus vannamei; assembly: GCF_003789085.1. NCBI lineage: Eukaryota > Metazoa > Arthropoda > Malacostraca > Decapoda > Penaeidae > Penaeus > Penaeus vannamei. Next base: position 8,143 of record NW_020868552.1, read on the forward strand.
CAACTCCTGGAAGTAGGACAGGGAGTCTTCCTCAGTTCGGCATCTCTCTTGCGCGCAAGAGATTTTGAACCCCTGCAGAAGGGGCATAGAGAGAAAGAGTTACAGAGCACTCTAGACACTGGCTTATACAGTACTACGAGTCTTCATAAACATTTAAACTCTTCCTTTCTCTACTTCCACCCGGATTACGGCCCAAAGACCTCCATCCACGCGACGCCTACCATTGTCTCCACATTAACGGCAGCAGTTCCTTTACCACCTGCCGTGAAAAAGCCAAATCAAACAGAAAAAGAAAAGGGACAAGATGACATCAAACAAGAGGAAACAAAACCACCGCCATCGGAATCTGAAGGCAGAGACGCCAGCAAGCGAGAAGGAAATCGAGACAGCCGACCCCCCTTCCCTCCGATGACGAGAAGGCAGAGGCGCGCGCAGCAGAGGCGGGCTCGGCGCCTGTCCGCCACGAGACCCGAAGACGTGCCGAACCTCCATTACCAGTCCGTCATCCTGCCGGGGAACAAGGTCGGTTCTAAATGGCAAAATGCTCTCCTGTGCTGACGAAGTCGGAGGAAAGAGCTCGCTATACGCTCTCCCTCTGTGGTGTTTTGGCTTTACCTTTTAGCTTTGAGAATGTGACGTAACTGATTTAGTGATATTAATACGTGTCAGGCTGTTATGATCCTGAACGGAGTCTTTCTCCTTATGACCAGAAGCATTTCTTCTAGATCAATCTGCGCGAGTGGTGCCTAGGAGGTCGGGAATGCCACGAGGCGGCAGTGAGGGCCATGTTCAGTGTGGCCCGAGGGTATATGCTAGCCCTAGCTGAGACACAGAGACACTGTGCCCTTTGGTTTATCTGCGACGCCTCTGCAAGGGCCATTGCAGAGGGCGCTGTAGGGGCGATGGCCGCTACCCTCGCTAGGTAAGAATTTTTCCACTACTCTCGCCATGCAAGACGCTTTTTCAGCAATCTTGCAAGGAGAGATGTCATTTTGATGCCGTTTTTGTCTGGCAGCGCGTCCTTTTCCGCAGCTTTTCCGTTTGGTAAGTCGTTTCCGTTCTCGCCAAGCCACTCGCTCTCCTCCACTACACATTCTTAGTAAGAAACCTCTTTTTTGCTACTAACGTTGGGAAATACGTTTTCTTTCATATTCAGCATTGTGTGAACAAGAGTAACTCATCTTTATTTTCTTAATATTTTCTAGAAGGTACATTACATCCTTATTTTCACCAACTTTAAATTTTCTTGATATCTTTAAAGAAAAGGGAAATTACTTTTAGATATTTTTTTTCCTGTGACAAAATACACATGACGATGAGCAACCAAAGAATGATGCTAAATAAACAAATGAATACATGCATATTGCTAAACACATCAACAGTCCATAATAAGTATTTTCTCCCTCTTCCCCGTCACAGCGGCGTAACCAGTCTCTACCCGACCGTCGTGTCTGGAGCGGGTCTTCGAGAGGTTATTTCGGCTAGAAATGTAGGCCTACGGACCGCCGACTGCTCCAGGTTCCTCGTTCGAGAATGTCGTCTGGCCAACGGTGGAGAAGCGGGTTGATGAAAACGTGTGTAGAAAAGGGGGCGCATGGATGAGAATGGGTACTTTGGCGATGTTGATGGCGGATCGAGCTTACGTCTTTGTCAGAACTGCCTAATTCTGAGGAAGATGGATACTTTGGTGTTGATGGCGGATCGATCTTGCGTCTTTGTCAGAACTGCCTAATTCTGAGGAAGATGAAGAGCCCGAGGCGTTGGTTGCATGGCTTGTATCGTGTAATCCATTGTCTATCGTAATATTTTTCCTACATTCGACGCAGTGGACACCAAGCACCTCGAGTACCTTGTCGCCAGAAGAGACAGTGATCGCAAGAAAACTGCTTTCTGTGTTCTGTGAATGCGGAAGATCTTAAAACTTGTGTCGCGCAGTTTTACAAAGACGGTTTACCTTCAACTAAATGTGATGCAGTAAGGATATATCTTTACAAAAACTCATTATCCATGTGACTATGTCTTTGTTTACAGGAATTGTTAAAGGCATTCTATAAGAGAATAACGTGACCTTAACCCGTGAATCATCGCATAGTTTAGCGTCATGTTCGGTGTTGTTTACTAAACCTCTTGTGGGTTTTACCTCCCTTGGTAATCCTGTTTAGAAAGTGAAGACAAAATATTGTAAATATATTATGTAAACAAAATTGAAAGCTACTGATACACAGATTAAAATTAGAAATGTGTGAAGACATTTGGTCCATCTTTTTATCTGCAAGACAATATTCTATATGTGTTTTCCTCTTTCAACAACGTGTAATACAGGTTTATATACTTGAAATGCCTCAAAATAAACGATTCCTTTCAAACAAGAACCCATCAATCACAATCTTATAATCATGTAATATGTATTTTATCTGATTAATAAAAAGTTGGCCAAAAATACGTTTATGCTTTTACCATCCTTTTTTTTCCTCTTTTTTAATTAATATTTTGCTTCGACGCCATGCGCTATTCACACCTTAGCAAACGAGTATTAATGATTCTCTTCGATGATCTAAATTGCTTCTTCAATAATGATGATGATATGTGATAGTAATGACTATAATCAATAATCTTCATCATTGTTATCATTATTATATTCATTGTTATTGTTATCATTATTAGTACTATCATCAGTAGCATCGTCATAATTACTATTGTTATTAATACTTTTGCTATTATTACTATTGTTATTATTATTACTACTGCTGTTATCATTATTAATGTTGTTATCAATCTTGCAATAATTCTATTATCATTCTTATCAGTATTTTCATCATTGTATCTACTAGTATCATAATTATTATTATTACTATTATTACCATTATTATCATTATCACTGTTATTTTATGTTATTCTAATACTGTTATTGTTATAGTTATTCTTGTTATCATTACTATTATTTATCTTATTATCATTATCATAATGATAATCATTATATGTTATTCTAATACTGTTATTATAGTTATTCTTGCTACCATTACTATTATTATCGTTATTATCATTATCATAATGATAATCATTATCTATTTTATTTTCATCATTGTTATTATTATTAGTTATTATCATTATTTATATTATTTTCATTAGTTTCATTATTATCGTTATCAATAATTTTAGTCATGATTATCATTATCATCTTTATCACACCTCATCGCTATCAACAATTTTGTTACCATTAGTACCATCACAGCCATCCACCTTATTATCTAATGCCATCCGTATCATCATTATTAATATCATCAGTACTACCATCATTATCATTATCATCATTATCATTATCATCATTATCATTATCATCATATCATCATTATCATTATCATCATTATCATTATCATTATCATTATCATCATTATCATTATCATCATTATCATTATCATCATTATCATTATCATCATTATCATTATCATTATCATCATTATCATTATCATCATTATCATTATTATCATTCATCATTATTCATTATCATCATTATCATTATCATCATTATCATTATCATCATTATCATTATCATTATCATCATTATCATTATCATTATCATTATCATCATTATCATCATTATCATTATCATCATTATCATTATCATTATCATTATCATCATTTCATCATCATCATTATCATTATCATCATTATCATCATCATCATCATCATCATTATCATTATCATTATTATCATTATCATCATTATCATTATCATTATCATTATCATCATTATCATTATCATCATTATCATTATCCATTATCATTATATCATTATCATTATCATCATTATCATTATCATCATTATCATTATCATCATTATCATTATCATCATTATCGTGGTACGTTAAATTGGTCGCAGGTGCACTCGACGAGGAGAAATAGCGCCTCATACACCCAACTACCTTCATTACCACGAATAGTTGTTTATGCCGCAGCCAAAAGCATAAAAAGACCGAGATTCTTTCCTTCAAGCAGCTGACTGTGTGTGTGTGTGTGTGTGTGTGTGTGCGTGTGTGTGTGTGTGTGTGTGTGTGCGTGTGTGCGTGTGTGTGTGTGCGTGTGTGTGCGTGTGCGTGTGTGTGAACAACCGCTAGAAAGAAGCCTAAACGCTTTATTGTTAATCGACATTGGAAGCAACGCTAAAAGCATACTCTTATCAAATATGATTTATTTGGATAATCCCTTCAACATTAAATGTTCACGTAGGAGAATAACGAACAGTTCATTAAATTTATATCTGAACACTACATTGATTTTGTGTGAAGAAAACAGGACATTTACATGTGAATAAAATGTGAAATATATGTGAATAAAATGGGAAAGGTACACATAAACAAAACATGAAAGTTTCGTGTAAACAATATAGGAGATTTATGCAAATTACTTATGAACATGAACTCTACACGTGAACACTATTGAATCTACACCATACCTACGTGTAAGCAATACATATTTATTTATAAACACGAAAAAAAATATTCCATAATCTGCACATAGAAAGGAAAGTCCCCCAAACTGTAATGAATTTTCGTACAGGTTGAAAATAAAACATGTTTACGAAATGGACTGAAGTTTATTTACAAATGAATGAACAGAGAGTAAAAAAAAAATAATAATAACAGGAATTTACAAAAAACAACAGACGCACCATACTCAAACCCTACTGAAAACAAACGATAAACCTATTCACGACTGGAGTTAAAACAGCGTGTCCCTCGCGTGATCCATAAGGTTTTGCAGCAGGGGTTGATAGAAGCTGGAGGGCAGGTGTGGGGTTCGATACACCCCAGGGTAGCGATAAGCAGAGGGAAGGGCGAAGCACTGGGAATAACGGACGGCGCAACCACGGAACCGGGCACCTGCTTCCCCAGCTGATCCCACGTCTCTGAAGAGCGTGGTGTTTACCTTCTCTAACCACGAGCCAGCGTTGGCACTGTTGGGGTAGGTAGGCCTGTAAGTTGGTTTGTTTGTTTTTTTGCTTGGGATAAGCTTATTTGGTTTATTTTTTTATATTTTTTATTATCATTATATATATATATATATATATATATATATATATATATTATATATATATATATATATATATATATGGTGTGTGTGTGTGTGTGTGTGTGTGTGTGTGTGTGTGTGTAATGTTTTTTTTCTTTCTTTCTTTTTTGCTTGGGATATAATTATTGCGTTTAATTTTTTATATACATTTTTTTTTTTTTTTTTTTTTTTTTTTTTTTGCTTGGGATATCTTTTTTTCTTTTTTTGTCTTGGATATACTTATTGGGTTAAATGGGGTTTCGTATATTCATCATATTCTTTTTCGGTTTTGAAGGATTCCTTATGCTTTGACTTTGACTAAATCTATGCTTTAAAATGATTCTCTTATTAGAAGATCATCAAGGTTTCCCCTCAAAGAACCACTTGAATACTCAGAACCTGCCTGAGTACTGAGAATCTGACTGAATACCAAGAACCCAAAGGAATACCAAAAACCCACCTGAACATCAAAAATCTTGTAAAATAAAGAATTTGAAATCCTCACGGGTATGAATAAAGCACTTGGATACCAAAAACCCGCTTGAACATCAAGAATCCACCAAAATACCAAAAAAAGAACAAAAAATGAGTACCAAAAACCCACTTGAACATCAAGAATCCACCAAAATACCAAAAAAAGAAAAAAAATGAGTACCAAAAACCCACCAAGCCATCAAGAACCCACCTGCCGACGGAAGCAATCACTTCTCCTACAGGGCCTGCAGCAGCGGCTTCTTCAGCGCCTTCGCAGAGGAACCTCCTGGCGCACTCGGGGTCCTGTGCAGCGAGGGCGTTGAGGAAACCGCGAAGGAGGCTGTAGCAAGCCGAGGTCGCCTGTTGCAGTTCGTCCTGGCTCTGGGCTCGGGAGGAAAGAGGTCGAAATAGACTCTGTGGTTATTGTTTCGTTGGGTCTTGATTTGTTTCGGTTCGGATGTCGGGAGGAGCTCGAAATGGGCTTTTTTTTTTTTTTTTTTTTTTTTTTTTTTTTGCTTTTTTTTTTTTTTTTGCTTTTTGATTCGGGAGGGAAGAGTTCGCAATATGCTATTTTATTCTTGTTTTGATTTGTTTCGATCCGGATGTCGGGAGGAGCTCGAAATAGGTTATTTTGCTCTTGTTTGTTTTATTTTTCTTGTCTTGCTTTGTTTTGATTCGGCTTATTGATGTCGGGTGGAAGTTCGAAATATGCTTTACTGTTATTATTATCATTATTATCATTATATTATTATGATTATCACTATTTTTATTATTATTGTTGTTGTCGTCATTATTAATAGTAGCAGTTGTGTTAATTATTACAATCATCGCCATTATTTTGTTACTTGTGTTATCATAATTATCATTATCATTGTCATCCTCACCTCTATCATTATCATTATCATTCTTATCATTATTATTATTGCTGTTGTTGTGAGTATCATCACTGTCATTATCATATTGTTATTATTTTTGCCGTTTTCATCATTATTACACTATTACCAATATCATTATCGCTAATATTATTATCACGTTTACTATTATAACCATAATTATCATTACCATCAACATTACCATTATCATTATTACAATCATCAGCATTAGCATCATCATTACCATAAGTGTCATTTTCACTATCACTACAAAATGATAGTGAAAATCTACGGAGAAAACACTCCAATTTTCAGTATATCGTTGACACTTCAGTTATTACCATTATCACTATCGCTGTTTTTATCATTCTCACTGACATCATCAAGACCATTATCATTGTTATTCTCAGCATCATAATCATCATTAATATTTTTATTATTTTCTCTATCATTACCGTTCTTGCTAATGTTACTTAACGAGTACTATTATTACTGTTATCATTACTTGTTATTATCATTGGCATCCTCATTATCGTTATTATTATCATTATCATTATTATTATCATGCCCTTTTATTGTTATTATTTACTATTAATTATTACTATTATTATCATCTTTATTATTATCCTTATCATCACGATCATTATCATTACAATCATTATTGTCATTATTATTATCAATAATAAACTGGAATATAATTATTACTATTATCGTTATCGTCATAACCATTATCATTATTTTATCATTACTATTATCCTTAGCATTATTACCATCATTATTGATTATTATGATCATTATTATTATGATTATTAATTTTATGATCATCATTATTACGCTTTTTGCCATCATTATAACCATCATTCATTATCACTTTCATTACCTCTTATTACTATGAACATTATCGTCTCCAGTCAGTAAGCTAACACTCACTTTCATTATCATTATCGTCATTTTCACCATCATTGTTGCAGTCAATATTTAATTTGTTATCATTAGTATTATTACCATCGCCATTATGATTATTATTATCATGTTTACTAT
>NW_020868552.1:20577-23077 GCF_003789085.1 Penaeus vannamei
AATAAACTTTTAAATAGCAGATACTGCTGTTAGTGCAATTAATGATGTACGACAGACGCAATTATGGATTTATAGAAATCAAGTTTGGAGGAAGCACATACTCTAACTGAAATCGAGTAAGACATATTGTTAATCGTGACACAGCCAAGGTCTATTGTAAGTAGTTATGTAGACCTTGGACACAGCCTTGCCAGCTCTCTGCTTATACACGTGCAAAACAAAGTTTCTTGTCAATTTCATCCATTATTGTTATTGCTGACTTTCTCCTAACATGATATTTGGGGTGGTATTCCATAATTGTTGTCTGGCTCTCATATTGTGCACCAGATCAGGCCGCAAATATTTTCTGAAGCTCCAAGTCTTCCTTGTTAGGAAGTGGGCGTTTGTTTGTATTCGTTGATCAAATAAACGTTAGTCTGGATATCTTGTAAGATTTAAGTGAGGTACCATTGTTAGCTGTGACATATATTTTTATATTTCTATTTTATCATTATACCTAATACGATAGAATATCTACCCTATGTACGACCAAGTAATCAGCTTCATAGTAATTATGCTAGGTTTTGTTTTGGCATCCACTTTCCCAGCACAGCGGTTCTCGCTCATTCCCGCTCTAGGAGGGGATTTACATCGCGACTTTCTTCACAGCCGGGGAAGTGTCCCGCCTTGTTATGGGATCCCAAGACAGTCAAGACGTGAACAGTTGTGAAATTCCAGTCATAAATATCATAACAAAAAATTAACACAAAAGAAATGGGTGGAATCTTAAAGAAACTGCTTTGCAAAGTCTATAATAATAAGGATGACATGGATATGTCACGATCGACGATTCATCATATTTTACTCAATTTCAGTTAGAGTATTTGCTTCATCTGAACTTTCGTTTTCATCCGGAAAGGTTTTGGTTGGATTTTCGACTTCTATTGTAGTGCATAAGGGTATCTGGCATGTTTATCCGATGTATGATGATTAATAGAGGAGTGGCATTTTCTGTTTAGTGTCTTCTATTTCAATCAACATGCGATGATGCTAATAGAATCCATGACTTTTCGATGGGTAGTTCATTCGGGAGGTTACTGTAGACACCATGGACTTTTCCTGAGACGATGTTCTCTACGGGGGTCACTGGAGAGTGTGACTTGCGGTGCGCTTATCCACACCCGCGTGTGACGTGATGGCTGCAGCGGCCTTCTTCATCTCTGCTTTCAGTCAAGGCATGTAGTCCCTCTTTCTCGTGGTCTGGGAAGGAAGCGTCTGAAGAGGATGAACGATTTAAAGGAGCCTGGGTGAGCGTGTCGGGGCTTTTTAGTATGTGATCGTTAAAGAGGTGCGTAGAGTGACACGGGTACCCATCCTCAGCGTAAAAGGAAAACGTGTGAACTTGGTTGCGGTGGAATATCCCCGTTCCTCGCCAACACCAACTTGGCTTTGGTTCTTCTTTTGCTCTCCACCCTCTTTTTCTTGCCTTGCTTCATCTCTGCAAAAGCTGCACAACGGAGGCTGTTGCCATTTTGTCTTCCAACACGGACAACTCGGTGGCTGCCCTCGGCCGTACACCCCCCCATCCATGGAAGGCCCAAGACCTACTGAACTGTCAAAGAAACCCGAAGGCTGTCATCATGTGAACACGAGGGTGAAGTTGATGTCATATAAACAGGTGAAACAAACAAGCTGGGACGAGACATCAAAAGCAAAATAATATTGTGAGGATTCGAAGCAGATTCCATACGAAAAATACGGTCAACAGGACAAGGCGCAGATGGAAAAATAAATAAATAAAATAAAAAATGATAGCGACCAAGACTCCACATGAAATTATGTCCCAGAGGGTGACAGCATGTGAGGGACCAACTGAAACAAAAAGAAATCAAGAGAGCTCAACGACAAGCAGTCCCAATCAATCACAACACAGACCAGGACATTAACAGGTGACAGGTATAAATAATTTAAGGTGATAAATATATTTTTTTTTTAATGCTGGGACAGTGAAAAGTCCTGAAACGTGTATCTTTCCAACTATGAGAAAGAACTTCGTGATAAACAGCGTGGGCTCAGCCTCCCATCGAAAAGGACTGGACGCTCAATGGAGACTGTGGACTAGGTTTCGGAATAGCGTCCTGGAGTCATGTTCACTTGGTGGCTCATCCCGGTAAGCCCACTCGAAGTGAATTAGCGTTCCAACCTGATGAAACATAATGCAAAGAAACTTAGAAATGGAAGGCAGTAACACGGGAGTGATATTCCGACACAGATAGGGTTAAGGAAGAAAAACATATGAACATATTGATTTTTAATCAGAATCAATTTAAATTGAAAGCTTATCAAATAAAGTTGTAGAAATATCATTAGATTATTTCTCAGTGTAATTGAATAATCAATTGTTTTCCTAGACCGATTGCTCAGCAGATGTGTGTAGGCAGCGGCGGGTCCTGTTGGTTTCCGTCAGATCGGTCTCTTGACTGTCCAGTGCGTTTACTTGCTTGATGTTGAATTCATTTAT
>NW_020868552.1:38077-50577 GCF_003789085.1 Penaeus vannamei
GCCAAATCTGTGTCACGTCACAAGACAGCACGTCCTTTCAGGGTTGGTTTTTTCTTTCCTTCTTAAAGAAATATCACCTTCTATTTTGATGACCAATGCAAAAGTTCTATTCTATTTACATCATCAGATTTTTTGATAAGTTATAGAAACATTATGGAAGTGAGATGTACAAAAAAAAGTTTAGTAGCAATGATAATATATTTCTAAACATACAGAAAATGGATAGTACTTGGGTAAATATATAAGAGCATGATAAATTCCCTATGCAGTTAGTATAAAGGTCATGCTTTAGTAATCTCAATTCCACTCATCATAGTATACCATCATATTCATTAATATTCATGCCAGTCACAATAATCTATAAAATCTTTAGTTATTGAAATTACTTCCAACTCACTCACAATCAAAACAAAGCTTTAATTTGTTTTACAATTTTTATTACTAATAATTTTCTTATCCTCTCAAAATAATGGAAGTTTAGCTTCTCGTAATTCTCAAAATAATGTAAATATAGCTTCTCATGAATTTTAGTAAGTGCTAAGCACATTGACCAAATAAGATAATAGAAATGAGTCCTGCGTAAAATATTTTTCTGGCCTACTTTATATATATAAATTGTGCAATTTGATGGGATTCACATCAACGCAAAAAAATGCCAAAAGTTCACCAGTGACACAATACACATGGGAAAATATGTAATTAAAAACCGAGTTCTCACAGAATTACAACAAACCTGGATTGTTGCCGTGTGTCTATAACATCACATACACTAATTGGCAACCCCTAAGAAAAATTCATAACTCAATGCATTACCCCAGTAACGATGGGTGTCCCATATGTGAATAACCCAAAAAAATAAACATTGCCGGGCATCCCGCCAGTGTGACGCTGTATCGGTGCTCGCACTCTGACGCAGCAGCAGACCGCGCCCAGCACTCGGGCAGAATCCGGGCCAGCCCCGTACGCCGATTTTGTAGCCACCCGGAAACTTTTATTTTCGGCTTCAAAATATACCAGTGGTAATGGGTTAAGCTATAGGAACCCATGATTGCACTGTCTCCTTCAACTGTCCCTAGCATACACTTCTCAGGAGATTACTTCTTTATGGCAACAGTGATGTGAGGAGATAGAGATGTAATTACGAAGGGAAAGGGAATAGTTCCAGAGGGCTTCCAAATCAGTGAAGGAGGTAAGCAATGAAAGAACCTCTTATACTACATACTTTAAAATTCTTATGTATCTAATCCTTTTTGTTACTTTCCTTCACTATGCCATGGGATGTCAACCACAGTCAGTGATGGGGATTGGGGCTAATGGACTGTGTTGAGAAATAGCAAATGCATTCTGCAACTGTGTCCTTCAATAATCAAAATTCATATTTTTTTGTAAGGGATGGAGACTACTGACAGGGGGATGAGAAGGTGGGATGTGGGGTGAATGCTTACCCATAATTGCAAATATGTTTACTCTAAAATACTTTGAAGACTATAGTGCATTTTCTTGGAATAAGTCTTTATCATATCCTAGGCTACAGTATACAATATCATTCATATAGATCAGAGGTGGCCAACAAGCCTGTTTTAAGTCGATCACACTACTGTAACTGTTAATAATTTGTCCTTCAGAAGTTGTTATGCAAATAGCTGCAATAGCATATCCAAGTACTCATGATACTTGGATGATTTTTTTTTTTTTTTCTGAGAATAAGTTATATTTATATTTATAATGATGGACATGTCTGAACAACATACAATTATACATCTATGGAAAATGTTTGAATCTTAGGCTGGTAGAGGGTGTTGATGGCCCAATATTCTTAAACAAAGCAAAAAAATTCACATAGATAAAGATAAATCTTTAAGTGGAAGCTTGACTAGGTCACATGGTGGGTTGCCCAGATCACCCAGGACCAATGTGTGAAACTGACATAATCAAAACACAGAATATTCTGATTTAAAGCAATGCTACCATCATACTCAAAAAGTTTAAGGTTAATCCCCCCCCCCCCTCAAAGAGCCTCAAGTTGAAAAGACTGAGGACATATTTCAACCCTTCGACAGCACACTATGGATTCAGTATCAATCTCCCAAAGTATCAATCATTCAATGGCAGTTACTTCCAACAGGGGTGCACAGATCCCTCACGGCCTCTGCACATCTCTAGCTCCTTAATCCAACCAAGCCAAGACATTCTAGTTCATCCTACAGATCTCTCTCGAGAGAGAAAGTCAAGGAAGGGAAGGGAAGGGAGGAGAGGGCAGGAGAGGAGAGGGGAGGAGAGGAGTAAGAGTAAGAGTAAGAGAAAGAGAGGGCGAGTAGAGGAGTATAGAAGAAGTTAGAGAGAAAAGAGAGAAGAGAGAAGTAGAGAGAGAGAAGGAGAGAAAGAGAGTTTAAAGAGAGAGAGAGAGAGAGAGTAGAGAAGAGAAGAGAGTAGAGAGGAAAGAGAGAGTAGAGAGAGAGAGAGAGAGAGGAGAGAGAGAGAGAGAGAGAGGGGAGAGAAGAGAGAGGAGAGAGAGATGAGAGAGAGAGGAGAGAGAGAGAGAGAGAGAGAGAGAGAGAGAGAGAGAGGAGAGAGAGAGAGAGAGAGAGAGAGAGAGAGAGACAGAGACAGAGAGAGAGAGAGAGAGAGAGAGAGAGAGAGAGAGAGAGAGAGAGAGAGAGAGAGAGAGAGAGAGAGAGAGAGAGAAGAGAGAGAAGAGAGAGAGAGAGAGAGAGAGAGAGAGAGAGAGAGAGGGAGGGAGGGAGGGAGAGGGAGGGAGAGGGAGGAGGGAGAGGACGAGAGAGAGAGAGAGAGAGAGAGAGAGAGAGAGAGAGAGAGAGAGAGAGAGAGAGAGAGAGAGAGAGAGAGAGAGAGAGAGAGAGAGAGAAGAGAGAGAGAGAAAGAGAGAGAGAGAGAGGAGAGAGAGAGAGAGAGAGAGAGGAGAGAGAGAGAGAGAGAGAGAGAGAGAGAGAGAAGAGAGAGAGAGTATAACCAAGTCATTCTATTGAATTACAAGCTAGACCTTCTTTCAATTATGTGACAAAGGGATTATATGATATGCTTGTTATTATGTCTGAAAAGAGACCACCAGAATCCTACTTCCGCTGTATGTATAAGGCACCCTAGGGCTAAAACTACCAACCAAGTCTGTTCACCATTGGATTCAATCCCTTTCCATAAACAGAATGCAATTTTTTCTCATCCAGTTAAATTCCTGTCTAAAAGTTCCTAAAAATGTGCGATTGATCACAAAAAAATAATTTTCAGTTAACTTATAACTTGTAAGAAAAATCAATTCTTAGGGTAGAAATTCTATTCTACAGTATAAAAGTACGGAGCAACTTTAACCTCTAGATATCCTCCACATAATATTATGGCAAAAATATCTTTAGTGTTGGCATGCCCCTCAAAAAAATAAAGACAGTGTTCCATCGGCAGTATCACAAGAAAGGAAAAAAAAATCAGGGTTCCTTACCTTGTTAAGAGACTAAAACTCTTCACACATCATTTGGTAATTTATTTTAAAAAGCTATTTCTAATTTCTCCTACCCTTAACCCTTTTATCTACAAATCTATATCTATATCACACACACACACACACATACACACACGCACGCACGCATGCACTCACAGATATACATATATATGTATATACATACATATATATATATATACAGATAGATAGATTTATAGATATATAGATAGATATATAAGTAGATAGATAGATAGACCATATAAATATCTTTAGAGGGCAGGGAGAGGGCAAACAGAGGAGTTCAATACAAAAGATACATTCCAAAGGAAAATCATTTGAAAACCTTACCTCTGCTTCGCTATCTACACTATCCTCATCCGAGCCATGTTCTGAAGGAGCTGGTGTTGTGGCTCGTGAAGAGGTGGGTGATGGAGGCTCGGACAGTGGTCGAGGATAGTTGAGTCGTCCTGCACCTGCTGCTTCTTCCTCCAGGGCCAGCTCTGGGTATGCTGTGCGTAGGGCATGTTGACGGGCTTGACGATAATACTGGAATATTTGAAAGAAAATTCTCGAATATTCTACTCCTTTTCCTTTTTTCTTTGATCTTTAATTCAACTTCATTTCTTTTTAAAACAGTGACAGGCAAGGCTTATCATATAAAATCAACCATGTCTATTTCATATTTTTGGTACCAATAATATAATAATAACAAAAATGAAAAATTATAATAATGATTATAATACTTCAAACGGATTTTAAAATTCCTTCTCTCTCTTAATGCAATGCAATAATTAATATGTTTAAAAGATCTTTTATACTTTCATACAATATACCTTCACAAATATCTAATACCTGTCTCCATAAAACTCTTCAGCAGCACCTTCTAAGATATATCAAATATACAAAAGACTTTACACATACAGAATACATTTAGCAACACCGAAACATGCCTCTCTAGTATAACAGGCAATGTTCCTGAGGCATCTTACCGTTCCCAAGATTTTCCAGTCAAGCAGTTCTGATAAGCGCTCTGTACGGTTTCTTTGAATGATACGTTGACGTCGATTCAGCTGAACAAATTCAAAAAGGTTTTGTGCTAGCTGCCTCACAGATTCCTCCAGGCTAATGTATCTGCGATCAATGATGTATATACCATAGCTCATTGGGTCAGCTATGTGCTCAGACATGAAGCAGCCAAAGCCTAAAAAATCAGACACGGGTTCATTAGACATCCCTTTCCCAGGAGTGTAAAAAGGCACGCAAATTTCAGTTAGTGCATCAATTTCAAAATACTAAATGATAACATTACAGAAATTCTTGATTCCATTAATTTACCTCAGAATGGATATACAAAATTACTGTTATAAAAGCATCAACACTCTTAGCAGTTTCAATATCCACACCAACATTCAAAATAAAATATCAAGTTAAAATATGAAAGTTCCTAAACTACAGTCTCAATGCACCTGAGAGGTTGGTGGTGACAGATGGAATGCCCATAACAGTGCATTCAGCAGGTGTGTAACCCCAAGGCTCATAGTATGAAGGGAATACACCTAAGTGGCATCCACGGACAAATTCCTCATAGTCCATGCCAAAGAGAGGATTGGTGACTGACAGGAATTCAGGATGGAAAATGACCTGAAAATGATTTTCAAGATAAGTAATGCAACATTCGTGTTCCTGGGACTATTGCGTGAATGCATAATTAAGCAAAACACACTATGTGAGGCACCTAAAGAAGGCCCAAAGAGCATTCTCTTACTACATATAATAAATATAAGTCTGGGGGTGTATGGAATTTTGAAAAAAATAGACTGTAAAAGGCTTTTTAGTTAACCAGAAGAAAGCTAAGGTAAGGCCTTTTATTGATGAGCCCTAAGATGAGTATGGATTCTTAGATTTAAAAAACTATATATAAATATATATATATATATATATATATATTATATATATATATATATATATATATATATATATATATATATATATATACATAGAAATACAACTAATGTTCATGATCATGATACTAATAATGATAATAACAATCATTTTCATAGTCACAGTCAAAGTCATAATCATCATCATTATCATAATCATTAGTATCAGCATCATTACTATTATTATCATCTTCTCTATCATAATCATTATGATAAGGATAATCATCATCACCATTATCATTATCATTATAATCACTATTACTATCCTTATGAATACTATTATTACCAATATCATTATCATCATCATCATCATTACCATTAATATTATTATCATTGTTATCATCATTCAAATGAAAGTAAAGATGATGTACTAAGAAAAGTCTTAAAGTCTTACCTTAACTCTATCATGTGTGTCATTGAACATGCGGCATCTACGAAGAGCACTGAGCACTGGATCAACTGTATCATTTTCAACATTGTGTGTGGTGATTGGCGGCAGGTTTTTTCTCTGGGCTGCGTATATACATCTTTTTAATCTAACCGTTTCCTCTTTCAGCAGCAGTTCATCTGGTTCAGGGAGGCGACCGCTGATATGGGAGGGGTGGCAGAGATGAGGATGCTGTTATTTGTTACTGCAATTCATACATGTCTAAAAATCATATTTTGTGGATTCACCTTTTCCTGAAAGGACTAAATGTTCTCAGGTAGCAGCAACAGATCTACTATTTTGGAGCAATGGTAATCTTAGGTAAATATGTTTTGCCTTGCAAAAATAGTTCATAATCTGCTGATGCCAGTTATGGCATGCACAAGTTATGGCCTGTGATTTTAGTACATTAATCTTGTTTATATATATATCACTCCACAAGTACTAGGTTTCCAAAGAGTTAATTACCAGTACTACCCATTTCACCTGTTTACACTCTTCCCTAATTAAAAAAAAATCTATCCTATTGCAATAGTATTATTAACCCCTTAGGGGGTATGGCTATAACCATCATGTATTACATGTATACACATCATACCTTGCTTGCTCAGCACAAACCCTGCTAGAAAGACAAGACTGTTACATAATAATCATGCCAGAAAATTCTGGCCCCAGCATAATAGGGTTAATAACAACATAATAACCACAATGTCAATAAAAATAATGATAGTATTGATGTTAAAGCCTTAGTGAAAACTCATGAATGGTTAAATAAGACACAGATACGAAGGGAACAACACAGAGAGAAAGAGAAAGACATAGTGAGAAAGAAAAAGACCAAGAAAAAGAGTAAGACACAGAAAGAGAAAGGAAGAGAATTACAAAGAAATAGAAAGAAAGAAAAAGACACAGAACAAAAAAGGCACAGAGAGACTCAGAAATAGAAAAAGATGAAGACTTCTTCCCCTACTTTCTATTTCTCTCTTTCCCATTCTTGCTCCTTTCCTCCATTTCCCTCTCTTTTTTTCCTTTCCTCCTGTCTTTCTTTCTTATACATATCCATCTCTGCCCAGATTTTTCAACTTCTCTTTACCTCGACCTCCAAACTTTAAAACTGTAAACAACAGCACTTACGTTAGGCAAATATCATACATGCGTTTGCCTATCTTCGACTGGATGTCATGAATGGCATCACGGAGACTTTTCGTCACAGCCTGGCCCCTGAGGGACTCAATGTTGAAGTTGTTCGTTTTTGCTGGGAAGATCATGAAGGCTATAACAGTCTTGTCTGTTCCACTGGCCTGGAATTTTACAATGTATGTCATCATGTCTCAAAAAAAAAAAAAAAAAAAAAAAAAAAAAAAAAAAAAAAAAAAAAAAAAAAAAAAATATATATTATATATATATATATATATATATATATATATATATATTTTTTTTTTTCCTTCTTCTTTTCTTTTTCTTGATAGTATCTCTTATCAAAAGACAGAAGCACTGAAATAAGGTTAACAGCATTTAAAATATATATCATTTCTTTCTTTCTGAGTACTGGAAGTTAAAATTTGGTCTTCAAACCTACTGCAACCAAATTTAACTCTCATGAAACTCTCATGAAACAATGAGTTGCCTTACCTTCATGTAGTGATTCAACCTAGCCAAAGCTTCAATGAACAAGTCGGCTCCCTTGTTGCCAAACTCATACCTTCCTGCAATGAAGAAATATAGGGTCTTGTCGAGGTCAAAGTCCATGTGCCTGTAATGAAAGATGAGAATTTGATCTTTAATGGTCAGTAAGACTAAAAAGAAGAAGAAAAAATTATATACACATATATATATAGTTAGATAGATAGATATTTCAATAGGAAAAAGGTCTTATAACCCCTTAAAGTCCCCCGAAAGTAATTCTTGTGAAAAACATCTTTTGCGACTCACAATGAACCAAAACATACAAGATCAACCCTATTCATATCTGAACTAAAAAGCAAGCACGGGTCAAAAAGACCAGGGAAATCTAAAACCTCTTGTTCAATCAACTCTCAGGCACTCAGTCATGCTTTTTCGCCTTTTCTCTCTCTTTCTACCCTCCTTTCTAGAACCTCTTTCCCTCTCACACGTTCTCTCTTCTTGTCTCTCTCTCTTTTACTTCCCATCAACCAGCCCCTTTGAATCCATCTGCAAGAGACCTACCCGTAGAAATGCCCTCGGATAAAGTCGTTGATCTTTTCCTTCGAGATAGCATGCATGTTCTGGAACTCGTGCAAGGCGGCAAACTTCTTGACGTTGAGACCATTAGGGGTGATGATGTCCGGCTTGCGCTTGAGGAGGTGCTCTGCTTCAACACCCGTGATTTCTGAGACGGTGGTGAAGGTGTTGGAAAGGTGGACCGCACAACGCTCCATGCAGTACCTGTGATAGATGCCTCGCTTACCCGCCTCCTCATCTATGTTGAACTGCATGAGTTGGAAATACAGTAATGACTTTAATAAAGATGAATGAAAACAAAAAACTGCAAGAAATCAAGAATAATAATAACAATAATCACGGCAACAACAATAACAATAATAATAATAATAAGCAACTATGAAAATTACATTTATAATGATCAAATTTATATTACTACTACTTCTAAAAGTTACACTATTAATCAAAAGTAACTTTTAACACAAATTTTAAAACTAACCCTAACAATAGTAACAATAATAATAATAATAACAATAATAATAATAATAACAATAATATTAATAATAACAATAATAATAATAATAACAATAATAATAATAATAATAATTGATAATTGAGAAAATAAGGCTACCAACAATAAAATTACAAAACAATAATAAAAGTAACTACAATCATGTCAGTAAAGATCATATTAATAATAAAAATAACAATAATGGTGATGATGATAAGAAAATAAATAATAACAATAATAACAATGATGATAATGGTGATAAGAAAATAAATAATATCAGTAACAATAATGATGATGATCATGATAAGAAAACAAATAATAACAATAACATCAATAACAATAATAACAATGATGATAATGATGATGATAAGAAAATAAATAATATCAATAACAATAATAACAATGATGATGATGATGATAAGAAAATAAATAATATCAATAACAATAATGATGATGATGATGATGATAGCAATAATAACAATAAAAACAATAATAATATCAATATTAATATCATTATCATCATTATCATAATCATTACTATTGTTATTATCATCATAATCATCATCATTACCATTGTCAATATCAACATTAATATCATCAACATTATAATCATTATCATATATCAATACTAATATGATCCAGGCACCTTGCAGCCCACACATAGCCCAAAATTCAGTCATTAGCATTACTTGAGTGGCAACTCTCTTGGGTGTGCGGTCTGTATTTATCATTTGATATGCTGCATTAAGATGGAAATAAACGGTTTTCCTTGAGCAGACTCCATATCATAGCTCAAAGTAGTCAGTAACTCTGTGCAATGATAACAAAAATAAGTAACATATTGATATATATATATATATATATATATATATATATATATATATATATATATATATATATATATATATATTTTCCTATAATACACTCTGTGTCACCATTCCTGGCAGGCAGGAACAGGATCATGAGCATGGAAATAGTGCCCTCCCTGACCCTGGCTTTCTTTCAGCCATGGCTTATGGATGGTACATTCCACACCCATTTACTGTTGGAAATAATGCAAAAGCTCTTTCCTAAATGCCCACGGAGTCTAATCACCGCCCAAGAGCTCTAACTGTTGTGACGAGTTATTTGCGTTATACTTGCCCTCAGCCAAATTTTTCTATGACAGTATACTCACATCAGTGGGCCATCAAATAATTTTCTTTTTTATGATATTATGGTCACCAAATGGTTAATATCAATATCAATAATTTTTATCAATACTATCATCAATATGAATATAACCTTGCATATGAATATGATTACAAATGTCATTGGCTACATTTAATGAAGTAGTTTTCTTGAGGTAATCCTGATCCAAGGAAACCAATATACTCCATGGTACTGATTTTTCAACAGTTGCATGGTGGGTGGAATGATAGTTCAGGATAACTCCACATTCCATTGAAACTACAGTGTGTGGCGTTAGACATATGGTGGGGACAACAGACACTGTAAACATCTTGTCTAAGGGGCATAAAGGTGACAATCTACAGGTATTGTCAACAGCAGGCACCACTGTGGTTTATGCTAGGTCAGTAAGGTCAGGAGAAGCCACGGTACTAGTGCTGCACTCACGCTAGATTTCGGTACCAAGTGTGATCATGCCTGGACACATGAAACAGACTACAAAGGATAACTTGTTAATGAAAGTAGTTCATACTTTAGTGTGTGGCCCAGCAATACTTACAACAAGGGTCAATCTCATTTCGTATCTCCTAGGAAAGACAACAAACTCGTAACGAGTATTTAAGAAATCTATTAAAACTACAAATTTGATTCTTGTTTATAATAACCACTTCAAATAATCTTTGATGACGAGAAATATTACTGGATTGGAATCTGACATAAAATTGGAAGTATAATTCTTGTTATGAAAACACTTGAGCCCACTCCAGAATGGAATAAATCTGTTATCCAGTACAAACATATTTAGTTTATGATTAAACTGTTTGTCATTTTCCTCAAGGGATTATTAACCCAATGTGCCTGCGTCATATGACTGTCAAGTCATGAACTTTTTTTTACAATGTGACATCATGAAAAAAAATTGACTGAGGGCCAGGATGCCAGTAATGACTCATCATGAATACAGAAATATATTGAAAAAATTATAAGACTGGAATATCAATTAGGAAGGGGCTCTTGCATCATCTCCACCTGTGAATGCAGGTGGAATGTACCTTCCATGAGCCATGGCTGGAAGACTCCCAGCTTCAGGGAGGACACTGTTTCTCTGCTCAAGGTCCTATCCTGCCTACCATGACAAGCAGCTCAGTGTGTGTTACAGAAAATTTAATTATACGTAGATCTTAGAAAATCAAACAAATAATACGGATACTCATTACTAATGTTACTGCACAGAATTGTAGACTACCAAACCAGGGCAAACTGGCAAATAACACATGCTGAAAACAACATTGCAAAGAGGAGGCAAGGAATCTTGACACAACAAATGACTGCATGTGGGCCAGGCCTACAAGCCACACTCCTAAAATCATTACTCAAGTAAGCCACTGCCCAGATTTTAGTCCACTAGATACCCTGATCCAACAGGTTAAGAGTGATACATATCATATCAATAACTACAAGGGTACTGGATGATGATAATGGTAATGGTAAATGTCATGTAATTGTAATTGTAATGGTAATGGTAATGGTAATGATAAAGAGAAGATATATATATATATATACATAGATATAAAGATGGCTTTAAATATACCAACTGCCACCTGAGATAGCATGAATGTACATGCCATATCCACTGTGATTTCTATGTTATTAATTCTATTTACAATAAGAGCTTAGTCACCAAGAAGTCAACTGCTAGTCCGACCTATCTCATCTGTTTTCTCTTCTGCTGATTACAAAAGTATCAATACAAATAATATTAGAAAAAAACATTTTCCAATAAAGTTACAGAACTGGGATATCACATTGGGCCTACTCATTGATTCCTTGGTGACTGAACACTAGTGAGGCTATCTACGTGTAAACAAAATTCAAAACAAAACTCCATTGGACAGTTCACGCACCATGCAGCAATGGGATGACTTTATCAATAAAGGTGACATATAACAGTATTGAAAAGAACCTCAAAATACAGTGGTTATTCTTGGTTTTCAAAACCGTATTCTTTTAGTAAGACAGAGAACCATCACATACAAAAGGAGACACTTAAAGAAAAAATATATATTGTAATAAAATCACCATTCAAAAAGACAGATATATTTTTGATAAATTACAGACGATATTTTAGCTTAAATGTGAATCTAACTTATAGCCATTTTAAAACAAAACAACTCATCACTGGTAGTCATTTACAATCCTTTTCAGTAAGTCTTATCAAATTAACCTATGTATATCAATAATTTTTTCTATTCAGAGTTCAATGAGATAGAAAAAGACAACTAAAGATGAGATGTGGACTGTGAAACTAAAAAAGAATGAATATACAAATTCCCTAAAATACAATGAATCTCGCCAGAAAACAAAAAATGTAGAGACGACTATGAGAAATGAAAAACAAGTGAAGGAGCAGACTTTTAAGCAAAATGGCCAGGCAGTTACGTTATGCCACCCAGAAGAAAACAAAAAACTTTTCTGACCAATAAATTAGAAAAAGCCAATGACTTCAGCTGTACTAAAAACACCAGAAACCAAAAGATAAAAAGGTAAAATAAGAAATGAAATAACAGATTTGTAACCAAGAATTTTCATCTAAACTATAGGAGAATAGGAATTGAGTAATCTTGAAAAATAGAAAATGACAGGGCATGAAAAATAAAAAAAATATCATAGCAAGTAGACAATTTTAAGAAACCTTAAGACCAATGCCAATTAAGATTAACCTAGATAAAAAAAAAAGGTAGATGAGAGCAACAAACATGACAAAATGGAAAAGCTAAAAGGAATATGGATAGCCCTGACCTAGATTAACAGCGAGAA
>NW_020868552.1:71284-78784 GCF_003789085.1 Penaeus vannamei
CCTCCCTTCCCTCCTTCCACTCTCATCTCCTACCTCCCTTCCCTCCTTCTCCTTCCCTCCCCACCGTTCACTCTTTTTTTCTTTTCCCTTCCTCCTCTCCGTCTTCTTTTAATATCTACCTGACCTCCCTTCCCCTCCTTCCCCTCTCCTCCTACCTCCCTCCCGTTCCCCTTCTTCCCCTCTCCCACCTCCCTTCATCATCCCTCCGTTCCCCTCCCTCCTCGCCTCTTTCCTCCCTCTCCCTCCCTCCCCCCCCCTTCCCACTCCTTTCTCAACCTTCAGTGATTTTCAAAAGGAACTTGTAATCAATGTTTTCTCCTTTAAGGACTCCGGCGCCACCCTCACGTTCGACTTTCACCAATTATTCTCCAAATATTCCTTTCTCTGCTTCCTCTTTCTTCCCTTCTCTCCTGTCTATCTTCTGTCGTGTCTGTCTTCGTCTGTCTTGTCTCTGTCTCTTGTCTCTCTCGTCTCTTTCTCTCTCTCTTCTCTCTCTCTCTCTCTCTCTCCTCTCTCTTCTCTTCTCTCTCTCTCTCTCTCTCTCTCTCTCTCTCTCTCTCTCCTCTCTCTCTTTTATTTCTATTTTTTTATAAATTTTACGTCGTATTATATTTCTTCTCGTGCTTTCGGATCTCAATTATCTTTTTTCATGTCTTTGTCTCCTTTTTCGTGTTTCTCTTTTGCTGTATATCCAGTCTTGTTATTCTGTCTATCGATTTTTCTCACCCAATCTATCGTTTCCCGCTCATATCTATTCCTTTTCTTTATCCTATCATTTCTTCTTATCTTATTTGTCTATCCCCCCTATCCACTTATCGTATCTATAAGTTTATCCAGTTTATCCATTCTTTTATCTTATCCTGTCTATCCCATGCGCTCATATATATTAATTTTCTTTATCCTATCATTTCCTCTTATCTATCTATTCCCCCTATCTACTTATCGTATCTACAAGTATCTATTCTTTCACCTTATCCTGTTTATCCTTTCCTCTCACCATATCTATCCATTTCCCTTGCCTCATCTCTCCTTTTTATTAACCAATCTATCCCATCCCTCCCATTTTTTCTATCTATCCCTCCTTTCACCTCTTCGTACCCATCCTCTCCCCTCATCCTATCTACCCTTCCCCTTCTTCCTCTTTCCTCTCGTCTTCTTCATCTCTCATTCTATAAAAGGGAAAAGGGAGAGGAAAGCGAAATATTTTCTTCTTTAACTCTCGTCCTTTTGCTTTCATTAAGACTAATCGTCTTTTTGGGGCATGTTTATTAGAATGATTATGTTGACTGAGCAAATATTTATGTGTAGGTATGAAAGGGCCTTTTGCGTGTATCTATGATGCGCTCCCATGGTGGTGGAGTGTGCACTTTGCGCTCCTCTCTCTCTCTCTCTTTCTCTCTCTCTCTCTCTCTCTCTTCCTTTTTCTGTCTGTCTTCTCTCTCTCCTCTCTCTCTCTCTCTCTCTCTCTCTCTCTCTCTCTCTTCTTCTCTCTCTCTCTCTCTCTCTCTCTTCTCTCTCTTTCCTCTCTCTCTCGTCTCTTTCTCTTTCTCTTTCTATCTCTCTTTCTGTATGATTCTCTCTCTCTCTCTCACTCTCTCTCTCTCTCTCTTCTCTCTCTCTCTCTCTCTCTCTCTCTCTCTCTCTCTCTCTCTCTCTCTCTCTCTCCTCTCTCTCTCTCTCTCTCTCTCTCTCTCTCCCTCCCTCTCTCCCTCTCTCCTCCCTCCCTCCCTCCCTCCCTCCTCCCTCCCTCCTCCCTCCTCCCTCCCTCCCCCCCCCGTCTCTCTCTCACTGTTTGTGCGTGTGTAATGCATGTGCGAATGTGTTTGCATACGGCTTGTGCAGTCACATAACCCGGAGCGCACACCATATACCCAACTTTATCTATTCTGACATGTAACAAACGCCAGTTGCACCTCCCCCCCCTCTTCCTCTCCATCCTCCTCACGCCCCTCCCCCCACCACACGCTCTCCCCCTTTCCCCCTTACGCCCCTCCCCCACACACGCCTCTCACCCCTACACACGTCCCACCCCCTCACGCCCCTCCCTCCTCACACGTCCCTCCCACCTTACACGCCCCTCCACCCTCACGCCCTCCCTCCTCATGCCCCTCCCTCCTCACACGCCCCTCCCTCCTCACGCCCCTCCCCCCTTTCCCTGAGCCCTAATAACAAGGCAGGCTGTGGACGCCCTCCATTATGGCCTTTGACATGAAATATTAAGACCAACATTTTAACCCTCTTCGGACACGTCGTAGGGATGATGGGCGTGGGCGGGCCAAGGGTGGGTGGGGGGGGGGGAAGTGTGAGTGGGTGGGTGGTGGGTAGGAGAGGGTCAAGGGGTAAGGACGTGGGTGGTCGGGGGGGGGAGAGGAGAGTGGGTGGGGGGATCAGTGAGTTGTGTGTGTGTGTGTGTGTGTGTGTGTGTGTGTGTGTGTGTGTGTGTGTGTGTGTGTGTGTGTGTGTGTGTGTGTGTGTGTGCGTGCGTTGGTGGGTGTGGGTGAGGCTGAGGTATAATGGGTTCGAGGTAGGTGGGTTAGGTGAACTGCACCCCCCTCCTCACCCCGCCCACCTTCCAGCCCCACCCCACCCCACCCCACCCCACCCCACCCCGCCCACAAACGCGTGTCATTTGTTCCCAGGATAAGGCTGCGTCTCGAGTCTGCCTCCCCCCCCCCCCCTGCGCTTTTAGCCCGCTGTTTATTCACCGTCATTGTTCATTGTCCAGGTGAATGGAACTAACTCCTTAGTCACGTGTCCTTCGCTACATTAAACCCGCTAAATATCTCCCTGCTAACCGCTAACTTGCTGCCTCTGCCAAGCTGCTAGTCTCCTGCTAAACTGTCTTCATAGGATGGAACCCTAATCTTCCTCTCTCATTTCTGCTTCCTGCTTCCTTCCCCTTGCTGCTCGCTCTCCATCAGCGGGTCTACTGGTTCTCCCCCTGCTACTTGTGAGCGTTAACTGCTTGCTTGATTGTTACCTGCTGCCCCTTCCTGCTCTGTGCTATGCTTCCTCGTGGTTTACTGGCTTTTCCCTGATGATGGTACCTGCTATTTAACAATTCCCTACCTGCTATTTTCTCCTGCTATTCGTGTCATAGTTGCTATATTTGTTTTGACTTATTTGCTTACCTGCTGTTCTTCCCTGCTTTGCGCTGACTTCCCTGCGTCACCTACTTGCTACCTGCTACAAGATACTACTTGCTACAACACTAACTGCTTTCCAGTCTTCCTGTTGCAACACCCTCCCTAATTCAACACCCTGCCGGCTACAAAAATCTTGCTTACTTGCCTGCTTCCGTCTTTCCTGCTACAACCTTACCTGCTGAACTCCTCCCTGCTTCCCACCCTACCTGCTACAAAACTTATCTCAACAAGACTCTGCTACAACACCCTCCCTGCTTAACACCCTAACCCTCTCATTGCTACCCACCCTCCCTGCTACAAACCTCCCTGCACACACCCTACCTACTTCCCACCTGCTGCTTCAACACCTTACCTGCCCACCCTCCCTGCTGCAACACCCTGACCCCCTCTACCACCCTCCTGCTGCAACACCCTTCCCACCCTCCCTGCCCAACACCCTGCCTACCCTCCAAACTTCCCACCCTCCCTGCTACAACACAACCCCTCCATTACCACAACACCCTACCCTGCTTCCCACCCTCCCTGCTGCAACACCCTCCCTGCCACAACACCCTACCACGTGGTCCTGCTTCCTGCTACGTCCAGCCGGTACCTACTCGCTCCCGGTAAAGAGTCTGGAGCCAATATATCGGTCTTTGCGGTCGTTGGAGGCCATCCGTCACCAGTCAGCCAAACTACTGATTACGATGACGTGGATGCCTGTTGGCCACGCCCCCTTGTCCCTCCCCCCCCTCCTCTCCCCTCCTCTCCCCTCCCTCTGTCCAATTCTGTGTCAGCTGTTTTTTTTTTTATTTATTTTTTTTATCGATTCATTTTTTCTAAGGTGCTTGTGCGTTTTTTCTGAGATTGAGTGGATTTTCTTTTAATATACAAAAATTTAAAGTAATTGCATATATAAGTGATTGATAAATGAGGAAAAGGAAAAATTACACTGAAGAAAAATAAGATAAGAGCTAAAGAATAATAATAAGAAAGGAAAAAAAAGAAAAGGAAGAAGGAGGAGGAGGAAGAAAAGAAGAAGAAGAAGAAGAAGAAGAAGAAGAAGAAGAAGAAGAAGAGAAAGAAAGAAGAAGAAGAAGAAGAAGAAGAAGAAAAAATAATAATAATAAGAAACACAAACGCGTACGACTAATATAAAGAAAAAAATCTTCCACTACATTTTGAAAATAAGGGACCCCCCAGTGGCAACATTGTAGTTCGTGGTGCTCTTTTATATTTCTTTATTTATCTATTTATTTTTATGGGCGTATGGGCGAGCGCTGAACAATTTTAATGCGGACAGATTATGGGCTTCCGGGGATGTCGGGGAGGGGGGGAAGGGGGGGAGGAATATTTTGTGTTTCTTTCTTATTGTTCAGATTTTGTTTTGTGTATATATAGTATATGTATATATATATATATATATATATATATATATATATATAAATATATATATACACACAACACACACACAACACACACACACACACACACACACACACACACACACACACATACATATATATATATATATATATATATATATTATATATATACATACATATATATACATACATATTCATACATATACATACATACATTATATATATATATATATATATATATATATATATATATATATATATATATATATATACATATATACATATACATATACATACAACATATACATACACATATATATATACATATATATATACATATATATATATATATATATATATATATATATATTTATCACACACACCACATATATATTATATGTGTATGATAAATGTTATGTATTGAGTAGAGAGCGATAGAAGAGAGCGAGAAAGAGAGCGAGAGAGAGCGAGAGAGAGGGAGAGAGCGAGAGAGAGCGAGAGAGAAGAGAGAGAGAGAGAGAGAAGAAGAGAGAGAGGAGAGAGAGAGAAGAGAGAGAAGAGAGAGAGAGAGAGAGCGAGAGAGAGAGAGACAGACAGACAGACAGACAGAACAGAGAGAAAAGAGAGCAGAGAGAGAGAGACAGAGACCAGGACGAATGACACAGACAGAGAGACAGAGAGAGACACGGAGACGGACAGCGACAGAGACAAGACAGAGCAGACAGAACAGACAGACAGACTGACAGACCGAACAGAACAGAACAGACAGAGCGAGCGAGCGAGCGAGCGAGAAAAGACAGAGAACAGAAGACAGAGAGGAGAGCGCGCGCCCGAGCAGACTGGTATTGTATTTCCGGCGCGGGTCCGCACATGGCCGGTCGTAGCAGGGTTAATGCGGCCGACATTTATAGCCTCTGGGGCCGGGGACAAGGGCAATTTGCGCGTGGCATTCTATACAGCTCGTCTCTGGACGACTGAGGGGAGAGGGAGAGGGAGGGGAAGGAGGGGAAGAAGGGGGGGAGGAGATGGAGAAATGTGAGGGAGGGAGAGAGGGAGGAAGAGATGGGATGTTGAGAGGAAGAGAGAGAGAAAAAAAAGAAGAGAGAGAGAGAGAGAGTGAGAGAGAGAAAGAGAGAAGAGAGAGAAGAGAGAGAGAGACGAGAGAGAGACGAGAGAGAGAGACGAGAGAGAGAGAGAGAGAGAGAGAGAGGGGGAGATGGAGAAAAAAAAGGAAAGATATAGAAGAATTAAGGAAAAAGAAGAGAAATAGGAGAGAGAGAGAGAGAGAGAGTAAAAAACAAAAACGAGGGTCCGAGACAGAGAACGATAAGGGGGAAACAGAATTGCCTAATAGCACAACGTGTTCATAACAGGGTTGAAACTCACTCCCGTAACGACAGAGACTCCGCCCATCCCTCTCAGGTGGGGGGGGCGGTAGAGGGAGGGAAGGGTGAGGAGGGGAGGGAGGGGAAAGGGGGAAGAGGGTGAGGAAGGGAGGAAGGGGTGAGGAGGGAGGAGGGGAGGGAGACCCCATCTAGAGACAAGAAGTGGTCAGCGCCGCACACGTAGGTCGAAAATCCTATCAATACCTGGAGGGGAAAATCGACCAACGGAGAGGTTAGGGAAGAGGGGGAGGGGGGAGGAAGAGGGGAGAGGGTGAGCGCTAATGACCACTCCATCTGGCCACCCAGGGTCATTACACGCTGTGGGGTGGGGGGGAGAGGGGAAAGGGGAGAGAGAGGGAGTGAGGGGGAGAGGGAGGGTGGAGGACAGAAGGGATAAAGAAGTTGGATAGAGAGATGTGTGGTGAGAGGGGAGCCGTGTCGTAAGAAACAGAGAGAAAAGGGAGGAGGGAACAACGCTGATGGAGACAGGAAGAGGGGAATAAAGTGGAGGAAATAGTGAGATAGAGAGAGACAGTGAAAGTGAGTGAATGACCGGGAGTAAAAGAGAGTGAGAGAAAGAGTGAGAGTGAGAGTGAGAGAGAGTGAAAGAGAGGAGAGAATAGGAAAGTGGAAGAGAGAGAGAGAGAGAGAGAGGAGTAGAGAGAGGAGAGAGAGATCCGCAAGAGATGAGAGAAAAGAAGAGGAGATTGAGAAGAGAGTAGAGAGTGAAAGAGGGGATAGAGAATGTAAAGAGGAGAAGGAATGAGAGGAGAGAATGAAAGAGAGAGAGAAAGAAAAGAAAGGGAAAAGAAATAAAGAAAGAGGTGAAATAGGATGAAGTATATAGAGAAGAGATTCAAGAGTAAATCATAAAAACTCTAGATAGATGCAAGGCTGAATAGAAAGACAAATCAACCCTCCCTCCCCAAAAAAAGGGAATATAAACAGAAACAGAAAAAAAGGAAAAAAAGATCAAAAAGGGTCACACTCCCTGGTGGTATCGGTCGCGCTTTTCGAATTGTGGTACGGCCGATATAATAAAGCCTTAGTGAAAAAAGTGTCCAGGAGGTCGCAAGTGTTCAGGTTTCAAACGGATGGGTGATTAGTGGGAAGAGAGGATCGGATAAGGTGAAAGGGAGTGCCGCAAATACGACAGTAGAGAAAGTGGAAGAGGGATACGTATGGCAGGTCTCGGTATAAGAGGGTTGATACTGTCGTGCGACTGATATTAAGTTGTCAGATAGTTGTTAAGAGAGGGATCCCGTAGGTGAGGCAAATAACCAAGGATTGAACCAATGGAACGGAGTGCAGGCTAGAGCGTCATCAATGGCGAGCATAACGTTACGTATCATGACAGTGCACGATCGGGAAGCTAGGTGTAGGCTCCGTCATAGCGAGGAGTGTTCGCGCATAAGGGACGAGGACCGGGCGGCTAGTTCGCGGTGGTTAGGTTAACTGTATAGGGCGACATCGAGATTTGGAATTCACAAGAAAGAGAATCGGGCGCTATTGTTGTATCATATCAGGGCGGTGTGGTTTTCAGGGTAAAAGGTCGGGTGTATATGTCGCGGAGACGTGCGATGTGTTGTGTGAGGAATGATAAAG
>NW_020868552.1:87254-89754 GCF_003789085.1 Penaeus vannamei
TTTTTTTATCAATATTTATTATTATTTTACGAAAGTATCCCCCGGTTGCTTTAAGCTCTGGAGTAGAGGAAAGAAAAAAATGTAAATGTGAAAATGCCGATGAAGGAAAGATTACATATCTTTTTTTTTTGTATCTGTATTTGAATTGTTTCATATAAGATGAAAGGGCGACGCGAGAGGAGGGTCGTGACGTCATACCACGGCGTATGCAGCAAGATAGTGAAGGAGATTGATAAGATTACACCCCGCGGACACCTGTCAATCCAAACGGCATTGATACCGATTCGGAGACGCTCGGCCACGTGGAAAACGGGACAGGGGGATAATGCATGGGTGTTTTTTCCTCGCCTGCGTTCCTTGGGGGTTGTACGGAGGGGGTGGGGGTAATAAGTTGCCACACGGGGTTCACGGTGCATGGTGTTGCAAACGGGGCACGGAGGAGATGGTAATCGCGGGAAGCCCTCCTTCTGTGTAACGCGATTGCATTGTTTTTTTTTATATTATCGAAAAGCTGATGACTTTGGCGAAGGGTGATGAGTTGCATTGCATTGCATAAGACGTCAAGTTTGTTTGATTTTTACATGTAAACGAATGCAAATCGAGTTTCGATACAATTCCCCTGGTGGGTAGCGCGTCATGATATGATAAAGACCACCTCTTACATGGCAACAGTGAATGTGTTACTGGTGAGGGAACGTACAAGTAGCTGCTGATTGGTATGAACTAAAACTAAAACTGAAGAAAAAACACGGAAAGAAGATATGGTATTGATCTGATCAACTGGAGTTCTGTGTCACCAATATGAACAGACACATCGTCCCGTGACAACAGAAGACGTATTCCGCCAAACGCAAGCAATTCTCTCTCGCAAAAAGAAAAAAAAAAAAAAAAAAAAAATCAAGGAAACGGCCGAGCGAAGACACCAAGACCAACGGACTTACAAAATCGTCTCCTATTCCCATTGTCTCGCAGGATAGGACGGGAGGGGGAGGGTGGCGGCGGGGATGCAAAGGTGAGGGAGACGTCAAGGGGGTAAGGTTGGCAGACGTGGCTCGGAATGGCAGGCACGGGGGTCGAGCAGGCATTACGAGGCGAGGAGCGAGCGTGGGGAGGGGGGGGGCGCCCCAGGGGAGGCAGCGGGAGTTTATTAATAAGGGAGGACCCCAGGACAGCTGCTCCTTCCTCTTCCCCGGGATGTTTGCTTCCCCACGGAGGCTAATCTGGGGTGGCTGGGGGTGGAGGGGAAAGGAGGCCGATCTAGAGTGGCNGGATCCGGGGTGGTGGGGGCGGAGGGAGGGGAGGGGAAGGGAGGCCGGCCAGACGCACAACCAGACGATCTTACTTTAACTTAGAGTAAACATTCAGTCTCATTTCGCATGAATCCGTGAACCTGCGCCGACCGGAGATAAAGATCAGTCCGCCTTTTAAACAAAGATACATAGCCGGGGAAACCCACAGAGTCCCGCAAATGACAGGCTACGAAACAAGCCCTAGGAACTCCTTAGGCTATAGGGTACCTCGACATTAACATACTTCCATACAAACGGACAAATAGACGAGAGAGAGAGAGAGGAAAAAGATGTAGGTCAGCTGGAGTGCGATCTCTCCTTCCCTCGCCGCGCCGTCCCACGACCGTGTGGGTGGGTGTGGTTGGCCGATCGGCGTTACACTTACCTTCACTTTTCTGCGACTGACGTAACGCGAGGGATCGTAATTGCATTCTCTGGTGGAAAGCTTGCGTTCGCCGCGTTGTGTGTATGTGGGTCAGCGGAATACGCGAATGCCTGGTATGCTGTGCGTGTGTGCTCGATTCGTGTACGCGCTGGCGTAGGTAAACACGCGTGCATTATCATATGTACACGTTGTAAATGAGCAGGTACACATAACACACGATACAAAAACTTCTCTCGAAAGAATAATACATATAACACGTAGCGCGCACACACAAAAGGCACACACGCGCACACACACACACACACACACACACACNGGAAGGGAGGGAGGGAGGAGGAGGAAAGAGGGGAGGAGAGAATGGAGGGGGAAGGGAGGGAGAGAGAGGAGGAAAGGAGGGAGGGAGGGAAAGGAGGGGAGGGAGGGGGGACGGGAAGGAGGAGGGGAGAAAGGGAAGAGGAGGGAGAGAAGGGAGGAAGGGAAGGGAAGGAAAGAGAGGGAAGAGGAGAGGAGGAGAGAAGGGAGGAAAGGAGAGAGGGAAAGGAAGGGATGAGAGGGGAGGGAGAGGGAGAAGAGGAGGGAGGAAAGGAGAGAGGGAAGGGAAGGGAGAGGAGGGAGGGAATAGAAGATAGAGAAGGAAGGCAGAGAGAGAAGGTCGAGAAACGAGGGAGGGAAAAGAGTGAGAGGAGGTGTATACGTGTGTATGTATGTGCGTGTATATGTTTGCGTAATATGTGCGTATATTTACATATATCCATCTACGTACATACATACATACGTACACCCTCATCCTTACCAAACAACCAATTACGAAACTGCATGCAGACGC
>NW_020868552.1:92254-99689 GCF_003789085.1 Penaeus vannamei
TCTATCAAATCTATCAGTCTATCAAAATCAAACTGATAGTGATGATCCTTATCACGGTCCAGATCCAGGAATCTTTTAAAAGGTTCGTTATCCTTGCGAGATATGGAACAAAGACGTTATCTGTGTATTAAGAAAAGGGTGATTTTAATGTATTTTTTTCAAGTGTGATTATTATGATTATTTTTATTTTATTATTATTATATTATTATTAATTTATTTATTATTATTATTTTATTTTTTATTTATTTTTTATTTTATTATTATTTTTATTTGCATCAGTGACCCTGTTGCTTTGGCGGAGGTATGCGCTCTCTGAGTGCTTTTAGTTATTATCTTTATTATCTTTCATTATTGTCATTGTTATTTTATTATTATGATCTTTATTATCCATTATTATTATGATCTTTATTATCATTATTATCATTATCATTGCTATTATTGTTATTATCAATTACTCATAACTTTTGTTTTGTTATTATCATTTATTATAATTTATTATCATTAATTGTTTTTATTGTTATTATTATCATAACTGTTTTTATTGTTTATTTATATTATTATATACTGTTGTTATTGTTATCATCATTATCATAACTGTTGTTATTGTTATTAATTATCACTATTATTGCCATCCATCATCTCACCATCATTAGCCCCTTTCCCAACGCCTCTGTCACCCTCGTCTCCCCCCCTCCCCCTCACCTCGCCGCTTATCATCCCCCCCTTTACTCCCACCCCCACATCCCCCCCACCCTCTACCCCCCCCCTTCCCCCTTCCTCTCACCTAGGAGGACGCAGTCAGCCACCCCCACTCCCTCGCGAAGGTGCGCGAGGACCCATCCCTCATCCATCCTACGCAGGATTTAATGAAAAGTGTTTGTTGATCTCGCGGCCCGGCCCAGAGAGGCCATGAGGAGATGGGGGAGAGGGGAGAGGAGTCAGGGAAGGGTGAGGGGGGAAGGGAGAGGGGCCAGAGGGAGGGGGAGGAGGGAGGGGTTGAGAGGTGAGAAACATCTGGTTATACTGAGAGGGAGAAGGGAGGGGCTCGGTGAGAGGAGAGGGCGGGGTCCGAGGCGGCGAAAATTATGAGGAGGAGGGAGGGGCCAGGGGGTATTCAATTAGCCTGAGTCATGTTACACGGGGGTGGGAAAGGGAGGTGAGTGAGGGGGTGGTGAGGTGGAGAGTGGAGGGTGACGGAGGGAGGTTTTGAGGACAATTGGGAAGCAGCGGTGCAGAGGAAGGGTGACCCAGAGGAAGGGAGAGGGAGGGAGGCTTGAGGGAACGGGGAAATTGGGAAGGAGGATGGAGCGAGGAGGGGGTTGGAGGGAGATAGCAGGAGAGATGGAGAGGGAGGGATGAAGGAGGGAGGGAGGATGGAGAGAGAAGGAGGGTGAGGGAAGAGAGGGGTGGGAGGAGAGGGAGAAAGGGAGAGGTGAAAGGGTGAGGGAGGTAGGAGAAGGAGGGAGGGTTTGAAAGAGAGTGAACGCAGAGGGTCAGGAGAAAGAGGGAGGGTGAAAGAGAGTGAGGGAGGGTGAGGGAGGAGCAGGGATGGAAACTATGTGGGAGGGTTGGAACTGAGGGATTGAGAGCAGTGAGACAAACGGTGAGAGAAGGAGAGTTTGGTTGTCGGGAGGAGAGAGGGAGAGCAGCAGAAAGAATGGAGGGAGGTCAGGGGAGAGATTAGAGATGTTTGGATGGGGGGAAGGAAGAAAAGGGAAAGGAAGAAGGAAAAGGAAGGGAAAAAATTTTTTTTTATTTGTCAAAGTGGAGGTGAGGGAGGATTAGGAAGAAGGAGGGCTGAGAGAAGGAGGATGAGGATAGACAGGATGCGAGGGGTTTAAGGGAGGGGAAAAGTTTTTGAAGATCATTGTTTGCAAGGAAATATGAGGACGGGGTGAGGGAAGGGAAGGTTGAGGGAGGGTGCTTGAGGGCGAGAGGGAAAGCGAGGAACGCAAGGAGGATAGAGGAAAAAGGAAAGAAGGTGAGGAGAGTGGTGGAGGAAAGGATGGAGGAGAAAGAAGGAAGGTGGGAGAAAGAAGGAGAGGTGCGACATGGGATGAAGGGAGGGAGGAAGAGAAAGGATGGATAGAGAGGAAAGGGAGGAGGAGGAGAAAGAAGCCAAGAAAAATACAGAGAGAGAGAGAAGGAGAGAGAGATAGAGAGGAGAAGGAAAAGAGAGAGAGAGAGGGAAGACAGAGAGGGAGGGAAGGAGAGAGAGAGACGAGGGACGAGATGAGAGAAGATCGAGAGAGAGAGAGAGACGAGAGAGAGCGGAGATGAGAGAGAAGAGACGAGAGAGAGAGAGGAGAGGAGAGGGACGAGAGAGCAGAGAGAGCAGATTTGTGAAGAGAGGGGGACGAGTGGGAGATGAGAGAGGAGAAGAGAAGGGGGGAGGGAAAAGGTAGGATTATTTGACATAAATGGCCAATGGTGATATAATCAATTGGTTTTTATGACACTGGTGAATCTAATAAATAAAAATGACAACCAAATTTATTCTAATGAAGAGATAATCATATAACAATAAAATGAAGGATTACAGATCAACTATACATGATAATGATGATAGTAATGAGAAATCGCTAACAACAAACAATTATTACTTATTTCATTACAACTAATTGGAATTTATTTAAAACCACTAATTAAATAACACCTTAAGAATGACAACCCATTGATAAAGCTAAATGTATGACAACAATAAATTAACAACGATAATAATAAAGATAATGATAATTGCATAATAAAAAAATGATTAACAACAAAACAACAACTAACAAACAACAAATAACCAAAAAATCTTGTCCCGCCAAGCAAGGATAATGTAATAAAAATGATTAACAACAAAACAACAAACAAAACAAATAAAACCAAAATTCTTTCCCGCAAGCAAGGTAAATGATAATAAAAAATGATTTAACAACAAAACAAACAAAACAACACACAAATAACCAAAATTCTTCTTCTTCCGCAAGCAAAATAATGATAATAAAAAATGATTAACAATAAAACAACAACAAATAACAAAAATTTCTGTTCCCGCAAGCAAAGATAATGATTAATAAACCGGAATTAACAACAAAACAACAAATAATAATGATAATAAAAAACGATTTAACAACAAAACAACAAAACAACAAAATAACCAAAAATCTTTCCCGCAAGCAAAGATAATGAATAAAAAATGATTAACAAAAAAAAAAAAAAAAATCTGTTCCGCAAGCAAGATATGATAATAAAAAAACGATAAACAACAAAACAACAAAACAACACAAAAAAACAAAAATTCTTCTTTCCCACAAGCAACCATCTTCATTCACGTCTTGGCAGGAGGTCCCAGCGCCTTGGCAAGACCTTGAGGATATTTTACCAACTGACAGATTGCTTGGGATGGTGGGCGTGGGCGTGGGAGGGTGGGGTGTGGGCGTGGGCGTGGGTGGGTGGGGTGGGGGTAGGGGCTTTTGGGTAGAGGGAGGGGGGGAGGGGTACAGGCCAATGACCCTTGTGCTTTGACTGTATTTATTTATTTATCTATCTATCTATCTATCTATCTATCTATCTATCTATCTATCTATCTATCTATCTATCTATCTATCTATCTATTCTATCTATTAATCTATTCTACTCTACCTATTTATTTATTTATTTATATATTTATTTTATTCATTTATCTATTATTTATTTATTTATTATTTATTATTTATTTTTAATGTTGTCTTGTCTAGGTTTATGTTTGTAGGTACATAGGTAGCTAGGGGGAATGTGGTGACACTGCAGCATATGATGTGATGGAATGTTGTAGGTGAATCTGGTGAATGTGGTGACACTGGGCAGCATATGTTGTGGATTTTGGTTGTTGGATAAACTGTGATGAAGTGATTGATATTTGTAATGATGATGGTTATGATAATGATGATGATAATGTTTCATAGTAGTAGTGGTAGGTAGGCATAGATGTAGCAATAATAACAGTAATAATGATTCTGTTAGTAAAAACAACAACAAAGCAACAACAACAATAATTGTAATAATGACAATATGCTAATAAGGATTCGTTTTCTTTAAGCTTAGTATCAGTGAGTCAGAGAATATTTGTGAAAAAAAAATATAAGTGTGAGTAAATGTATGTAAAATTAGATATATTTATGGAAGTGTGTAAACGTTTTAAAAAGAATTATTAATCATTATGTAAGTGTGAAAAGAGTGTCTAAGTGTGTATGTAAGTGTGTGTATGTGCTAAAAAAGAATCATCAATCATTATGGAAGTGTGTAAAGAATGTCTAAGTGTGTGTGTAAGTGTGGAGAGAGTATAAGGGTGTGTGTGTGTGTAAGTGTGGAGAGAGTATAGACATGGCGTATATAAGTCAGCAATAATATTATAGGAAAGTGTGAAAAGATTTGGATTTGTGAGTGTGAAAAGAATATTCAAGCATTCATGTAAGTATGTTGGGTATATATATGTAGGTTGAAAAGATTACCCAAGTGTGTTATGAAAAGTCTATTACCCATGAATATAAAGGCTTAAGAATAAAAAATAATTTAAAACTGTATCGAGGACACTACAGTATATCAAGCGATGTGTACACGATAAGTAAGCAGGTCAAATAGATAAATGATAGACGAAATAAATCACAATAATTGATTAAGAATTCCATAACTAAATCAAGAAAACATAAAGATAGACATAAATGATAGCCTTTTGAAAATAAATCACAATAATTGATTAAGAATTCAATAACTGAATCAAGAAAACATAAAAGATAGATAAATTAATAGACTTTGAAATAAAATCACAATAAATTGATTAAGAAAGTCAATAACTGAATCAAGAAAATTAGAAACTAAAGGTGGATAAGCGACAAGCCATGAAGTAGGACAAGGGTGGAAGGGAAGAGGAAGAGTGTACAAGTGTTAAGAAGTGGAAGCGATTGTGGAAGGATGGTGAAGTGTGAAAGCAAAAATATAGACATAGATATGACACATACAAATGAGAGTAATTAAGAGGGTGGAAGAAGGGTGAAGTGTGAAGAGAGAGAAAAAAAAAAAAACGTATTTCAGGATGAGGTGAGGGTAGTTTATTTGTAAGAAAAGATGAGATATATAAAAACCGATAAGGGAAAGTGTGAAAAAAGTGTGACTACCAAGAGTGAAATAAAAAGTTTAAAAAGAAATAAAAAGGGTTTATCACAAGTCTGATTATATAAAGGGGTTATAAGGAAAAAAAAGTGTCGGTTTATGTTAAATCTTATCTGTAAGGAAAACTTGCAAGCGAAGTGTACACGATAAGTAAGTAGGCCAAAAGATAGATAAATGATAGACGAAATAAATCACAAATAATTGATTAAGAAGTCAATAACTAAATAAAAAAAAAAAAAAAACATAGAAACTAAAGGTGGATAAGCGACAAGCATGAAGTAGGACAAGGAAAAGTGGAAGGGAGGAGGAAGAGTGTACAAGTGTTAAGAAGTGGAAGCGATTGTGGAAGGATGGTGAAGTGTGAAAGCAAAAATATAGACATAGATATGACACATACAAATGAGAGTAATTATGAAGGTGGAAAGCTGGAGAAGTGTGAAAGCAAAAATATAGACATAGATATGACACATACAAATGAGAGTAATTAAGAGGGTGGAAGAAGGGTTAAGTGTGAAAGGAAAAAAAAAACGTATTTCAAGATGAGGTGAGGGTAGTTTATTGTAAGAAAGAGTGAGATATATAAAACCGATAAGGGAAAGTGTGAAAAAAGTGTGACTACCAAGAGTGAAATAAAAAGTTTAAAAAGAAATAAAAAGGGTTTATCACAAGTCTGATTATATAAAGGGGATACAAGGAAAAAAAAGTGTTGGTTTATGTTAAATCTTATCTGTAAGGAAAACTTTCAATGTCAAAAGAAAAAAAAATATATGGATGGATGACAAATGAAAAAAAAATTGTACTGTATAAGGAAATAATAAAATAATAAAAAAAAAAAATAAAAAAATGAATTTAAAAACAGCCATCTTAGCGCTGAAAACTGCAATTGCAAAATCACGTATCATATCAAAAGAAAATTGTTTAAGTGTGGGTAAAGTAAGTACAAGAGTGAGAACAAATCGACAGTTTGGGTGTAATTCTGAAAGACGTGTCAAAGTGTCAGAGGAGTAAGTGTATGAGTGAGGAAGGACCACTTGAAAACGTGTAATTATTGCAGAGTTTGTGAGTAAGTGTATGAGTGAAGGAAGGACACTTTACCACTTGAAAACTTGTGTAATCATTGCAGAGTTGTGAGTAAGTGTATTGAGTGAAGGAAGGACACTTTACCACTTGAACTTGTGTAATTAATGCAGAGTTGTGAGTAATGTATGAGTGAAGGAAGGACACTTTACCACTTGAAAATTTGTGTAATTATTGCAGAGTTGTGAGTAAGTGTATGAGTGAAGGAAGGACACTTTACCACTTGAAAATTGTGTAATTAATGCAGAGTTGTGAGTAAGTGTATGAGTGAAGGAAGGACACTTTACCACTTGAAAACTTGTGTAAATATTGCAGAGTTGTGAGTAAGTGTATGAGTGAAGGAAGGACACTTTACCACTTGAATTTTTTTGTAATTATTGCAGAGTTGTGAGTAAGTGTATGAGTGAAGGAAGGACACTTTACCACTTGAAATTTGTGTAATTATTGCAGAGTTGTGAGTAAGTGTATGTGAAGGAAGGACACTTTACACTTGAATTTTGTAATTATTGCAGAGTTGTGAGTAAGTGTATGAGTGAAGGAGGACACTTTACACTTGAAAATTTGTGTAATTATTGCAGAGTTGTGAGTAAGTGTATGAGTGAAAGGAAGGACAACTTTACCACTTGAATTTTTTTGTAATTATTGCAGAGTTGTGAGTAAGTGTATGAGTGAAGGAAGGACACTTTACCACTTGAAAAATTTGTGTAATTATTGCAGAGTTGTGAGTAAGTGTATGAGTGAGGAAGGACACTTTACCACTTGAAAACTTGTGTAATTATTGCAGAGTTGTGAGTAAGTGTATGAGTGAAGGAAGGACACTTTACCACTTGAAAATTTGTGTAATTATTGCAGAGTTGTGAGTAAGTGTATGAGTGAAGGAAAGGACACTTTACCACTTGGAAATTTGTGTAATTATTGCAGAGTTGTGAGTAAGTGTGGGATGAGTAGAAGAAAGGACACTTTACACTTGATATTTGTGTATTAATCTGTAATTAATATAGGGCAGATTATGGCTGTAGTTGGAGTGAAGGTGTGTATCGATTGAAAAGTGGTGTGAAAAGGGTATGAAATGCGGAAGACAACGGACCGGGAGAGACGTACACCGTGGGAAATGAGCCCAAACAACTTTCACCAGCTTGGAAATATGACTCAGAGGGATCGTAATTACTATGATGCAGAAGAACTTAATGTGAGTGTGTAATGAGTGAAAAGGAAGGAAACA
>NW_020868552.1:131984-144484 GCF_003789085.1 Penaeus vannamei
AACTACAGCGCACGTGCAATCACAATGAATAAGGCAAGATAGATCTATAACGCAACAGGAATCAACGATGTGAGATGAAGTCCATTATTAATCGTTATTGAGAAAAAAAATGTAAATATTTGTATTAGACTTGTGTTGTCCAAACATTTTCACCTCTTGTACCCTTTATTACCCTCTTGTACTGTCATGCACTCCCCCTCCCCAGACCACCTTGGCTAGACAAACTGTTTTATTTAGGAAAGTGTAGGTCAATAAATTCGCATTCAAAACACGAATAAAGAAGATGATTCATAGAACATGTGATGTTTCTGTTTGTTTGTTTGTTTATGTGTATATGTATGTGTATGTGTGTGTGTATGTGTGTGTGTGTGCGTGTGCTTGTGCGTTCCTTGTTTGTTCACGTACCCTTTATGACCTATGTTGCGGACCCCAGTTTGGACAACAATGTATTAGACAAAGTTAATAGTGTGACGTTTAGTTTGTTTATTTTTTATGTAGAAATATAAAAAGACAAAAATGGTACCTTTTCACTTACCTTCCTGTTCCACTTATAAACAAATCAAGTGAATGAAGAAGAAAGGGAATAACTCCGGAATAGAAACAGTGAAGCAGAGAGTCAGGTCAGTTCACAATATCTGAGGATTAACGACGTGAAGTTAATTTAATGAAAATCTACTTTCACTCTGGAAATAGTGGTGATGGGATTAAGCTCACGGTTAAATACGATTGATAGTTGAATGAATAGGCTGATTAATCAACAGAGTTTAATTTAAGTAATTTCAGTAAAACTGATGCTTAAGAGAATGATCTTAAGGCTGCTAATAGGAAACACACAACAAGAAAAATCAACATAGATGAAAAGATACATAAATGTGAAACAAAAGTAGTTCATATCATTTTCTTTTTCTTCCAAAATCAAATTACAGAGAGAGTACTCCACCCAAGCGAATCAATAAAGGCCACGTTTAATATCCCGACGAATGCAAAAAGGACAGAAAAATGGAAATAGTATCATTGTTAATGGACATGTGCCATTTTTCTCTTCTCTTTACTTTTAGTTAAAAAAAAGGAAAAATGCATCATCTCATTTTATGGTTAAAATAATACTGTTGGAGCAACGTGAACGTTCTTTCTTTTCTTCTTCTTCTTTCCTCTCTCTTCTCTCTCTCTCTCTCTCTCTCTCTCTCTCTCTCTCTCTCTCTCTCTCTCTCTCTCTCTCTCTCTCTCTCTCTCTCTCTCTCTCTCTCTCTCTCTCTCTCTCTCTCTCTCTCTCTCTTCTCTTTTCTCTCTCTCTCTCTCTCGTCTTGTTATGAATTAAATAACGATATTCTTTCACTAACACTAAATCACTGAGACTATCACAATGGTCTCCGCTTCCTGATTCCTTTCGCAAGATCTCCGAAAGGCCCATTTTGGAGGAAGAAGGAAATTGCCGCTAAAAGGATGAAATGATAATGGTGTTTTATTCCCACTATTACTGTTGCCTTAATTGCTATCTCTGCTCTTGAAACATTGGGTTGATATTATTACTATTCCAGTACCTTCTAGTGATATTCCTGTTGCCGTTACTACTGAAGCTACTGCTATACTATGGCAGCTATTCTTCTGCTACTACTGATTTTTTTTTACTATCACTACCACAACAACAACTCTCATTGCTACTGAAATAACTGCTCCTACCGCTACCCTCACTATAACAACTGCTGTTCCTTTTCAAAATTCATGACTTCCAATCAATAATACTATTTTTATTGCAACGAATATAATTGCTAATGTGTCTCGTACTCTGCGCCTTGAACACTATTCCTCTGCTACGTCACATTCGCAAATTTACTGTGATTTGAGTGTTTCTGTCGGTGAATTTACATTTACGTACATGCGCTTATTTGTAAGAGAATGTGTGTTTGTGTACATGTGTGAATGCGTGTAAACTGTGAGCGAAAGAATATTTACGTACATGTGCCATGTGTGTATGTGTGTACCTATAGGGATGAATGTGTGTGCGTGTGAGCGTGCATAGAAGGGAAGGATTATTACTTGCCTTGTCAAGCGCCTGAAAAAGAGCCGTCAATATATTTTGTTAAATATATTCCCTTTCATTGTGCCACACATGAAGCCCTCTTTCACACGACTCCGGCCATCTGCGAGCTCTACAGATTTGCCGTCTTGGATTTTTAACGACAGATGTTCGTATATCTCTCGCTATTTTCCTCCTTTTTTCTCTTTCATTTCTTTTTCCTTCTTTTCTGAGTACTTAACCCTTCCTCCCTCCCGTCCCCTAGACCCCACCCACCCTTTTCCCTTTTTATTACATTGATTCAGCATTTCCAGAGATCGAAGCAGGAAGTTCTTCAAAAGCCCCGGGCGTTCGCTGGCGCCTTTGGTCGAGAGAGCTCTTGGGCGACGGCGAAGGGCGGTCTCGGCTCCAGGAGGCGTCGACACAAGAAAGGGAGGGGAGGGGGGGGGGGTCTGGGAGCAGCTTATGAAACTTATTACAATATCTTCTATATAGATTTTTCGCTACCTTATTCCCTTCTCTCCCTCTCCTCCCCTCTCAATCTCCTCACCCTTCCCTCTTACCCTCCTTACCCCTTACCCCTTTTCCATAGTAGTTTCATCTCCTTTCCTTCTCTCCCCTTAGCCCTTCTTTCTTCCCCTTCCTCACCTTTTCTTTCCATCTTCATGTCACTCTTCACAACCAGCATGACCCGATCTCAAAAACGAGAAGAGATTGTTCCTTTCTCTCTCTCTCTCTCTCTCTCTTCATCTCTTTCTTCCTCTTTCAATCCCCTTTATCTCCCTTTCTCATCCCTTTCGCTCTTCCGCTCCATCTTTCTGACAGCTCGGACAAAAGTTGATCCGTCCGTCATAAAAAAAGATAAGTAACAATAACATCAACAACAAACAAAGAAGGAAGAAGAGGAGGGCTCTGGAAGGGGTGTGCTGGTTACTGGGGGGGGGGGGGGGGAGGCCAGGGCGATCTGGGTATCGAAGTCGGGGTCACGAAAATATTTTATTCTCATGCTGCTTCATACTTTAGCTGTCATTATTTTTCATTGCTATTATCATTTAAAAAAAAATCATTATCCTTATTGTTATTACTATTATAAGTATTATTATTATCATTATTCACATTATAATTATTGTTATCATTATTTTTGTTATTACCATCATGATAATTATCGGGGAATTGTGGGTAGTGGCCTGGGGTCCGGGGGCAGGGGGGAACTGAGATGAATTTAGTAACGAAAACAAGAGCAAAGAAGAAAAGGGGAAGAGGAATGGAATGATTCGAAGAAGAGAATGAGGGAGAAGGAGAAATTCTTTTCCTTCACCCCCCTTTCTCCCCCCCCCCTTCCTCACCCCCCTCCCTCCCCTTTGCCAAAGATTTCAATAAGCTCGATTCAAGGAAGGGATTTTGCGAAGAGGAACATGAGATCCTGCGTCGGGTCGTCGCTTTAGAGAGAGAGAAAAAAGAGGGGGTCTCCAGAAGATGGTGGGGGTGGGGAGTAGGGGGGGAGAGGGAGGGAAGAAGATGTAGTCTTATATATTATCCTTTGGACGAATCATCTGTAAGCACTTGGAAGTCTCATCTGTCTGTCTGTCTTCTTTCTTTGCCCTCTCTTCTTTTCTTCTCTCTTTGCCCCCTCTATCTCCCTCGTTTTCTTCTTTGCCTCTCTGTCGGTCTCTCTCTCTCTCTCTCTCCCTCTCCCTCCCTTCCTCTTTCTCTCTCTTCTCTCTCTTTGTCTCTCTGTCTGTCTGTCTCTGTCTGTCTGTCTGTCTGTCTATCTCTCTCTCTCTCTCTCTCCTTCCCCCCCCTCTCTCTCTCTCACTCTCTCTCTCACTCTCTCTTTCTCTCTCCCTCCCTCCCCTCTCTCTTCCAGAAAGGATTTATAAAAACCAGATTTATACACAGAAAAAAAAAAACTAATATCAACAGCTGTTCCAATCGCTACAACACGGAGAAAGGAGATTGTGCAAGAAGATTAGCGCTTCCGTCGCTCGAATTTCCCCGCTTATTCCCGCCGTTATCATTCAGTAACGGTGAGAATAACGGCTTTTCACCGCGTGGCCAATCCGGCTAAGAGGAATTGGCCGTTTAACCGATTCTTCCGGGGCGTAACCGTTCTTCAAAAGGGTCCTGTTTGGATCGGTTATTTTAAAGTCGGTGCTGGGTCTTTCCAGGCTCGAATTTCCTTGTTATTTGATATTGCGCAAGATGGGAAGTATTTTATAAGCCTTATTTTTCTTATTAGTGTTAACATTAGTGATGTGTGTACTCTTGTGCCTTCGTTATTTTCAGAAAGTTACGATTTTTCGTTTCCATTCAAAGAGAAATCAGAAGAAAAATGTTTGTATTATAACTAGTATCATCATCACTGTCATTATTATTATTGTTATCATAACTGTTATCATGATTCCTAATAGTTTTGATATTATTATCATCTTGTTGGTCTACCTTCATTATCATTTTTATAAGGAATATCTTTATATCATTATTATCGCTATTATTATAATAATTATTGTGATCATTAGCATGTAAGTATAGTTAACAATTATAAGTTCTTCC
The DNA here is from genome assembly GCF_003789085.1 of Penaeus vannamei. Lineage (NCBI taxonomy): Eukaryota > Metazoa > Arthropoda > Malacostraca > Decapoda > Penaeidae > Penaeus > Penaeus vannamei. The sequence continues at coordinate 136,555 of NW_020868552.1, forward strand.
GAAGCATTTTTCAATTGCTATAGACAGCGATATCCTTCTTATCATCTGTAGTGCATGAATATAGAAACACGAAGAAAGAGAGAGAGAGAGAGAGAGAGAGAGAGAGAGAGAGAGAGAGAGAGAGAGAGAGAGAGAGAGAGAGAGAGAGAGAGAGAGAGAGACTGAGACTATTTATCCCATATAATCCATAATCATTAACCTATTTTTCATCAAGCTCCTTATAATTATTTTTTTCATTCCTTTTTACATTAAAACTATCAAAACAAATATTATCACAAGCTTTACAAACATTACTCATTTGACCTGCTGACCTGTCATAACCCGTTCTGTTGTATCTTTCTCATTAATGTTGACCTACTGTAATGTCCTTGTTGAAACAGGTATAATATGAATGATGCCACAGGACATTATTCCTCATTCTGTGTTAATGCTTTTATCAGAACATCGAGAGCGCCATTTATCTGCCTTTTGGAAATATTTTCTTATGTAATTCTCTTCATTCATCATGTATGCCTTTTGAATAACAAATGCCCATTAACGTTGAATTTGACCGTATTTTTTATTATGTAATTACTATTCCTTTATTTCATATTAGCATCAATTTACTCTGATAATCAACTGAATAACGCATCTAATGATTTATCAATTCCTTCATTTACGTATTTATTTATGTATCTAATTCTTGCATATATTCAATTCTTACATCCATTTATTAACTGATTCAGCATATCGATCCATAGACTGATTAATACATATGCACTATTTTATATTTTTGTTTCAGTCTAGTTCTTTGTGTAAGTATATTCTTATGTTCATGTATTTAATAGTTCCGTTCTTGATTTGATATAAGTAAAAAAAAAAAAAAAAATACTATCGAGTGATTTACAGTCAATTCCTTCATTGGTATTTTTGTATTTGCGCATTTCAGTGATCATATATTTTCAACTAATGGGGTTTCTAATCATGATGAAAGCATCAACATCAGCATCTGAACCAAGGGTTTTACGGGGTATTTTCTTCAGGGCCATGGACCAATAAAAAAAAAAAAAAATTGAAGTCGAATTAAACTGAATTTTATCTCACCTATATATGTTTATCTCTTACATATGAATACACTGGAATGTTCCACAGTGTCTCGTCCTATAACTATACCATTACACTATTCAAAATAAGTTATCATTGAATCTGAAAAGGTGAGTCATTGAGCAGGGCCTTGGAGATTATTATAAATTGGTCGGGGGCCACAACACGAAAAAGACTGGGAACCACTGCTCCAGTACTTAGCCTCATATGTTATTGCTAGATGATATGGGAGCCACACAGAACTCAAAGAGAAAGAGTTCGAAGACCAGAATTTCGCAGCTAAGTTCGCCGTAGGAGGTCTAAAAAGTATGATCATGTTAACCCCGGACTTAGGCAGTTAGAATGGCTAAAAATGGAAGATAAATGTGTTTGACCTGCGTATCTTTTTTTCTTTTTTTTTCTTCTTTCTTTTTATATCAATAACGAAAAATCAGTTACCGAGCTAAAGGTACAACTACACGACAAAGTAATAATTTGCTCGTCTCGAGGCCTAATACCGCAAATGACATGAAAATGGTAATGGAAAGCACTCTATTCTGGGAATAAGATTCCTGAAGCCCGTTCCCAAACATTATTTGGGGAATTGTATTCTATCTATACAACATTAATTTCTATGCTAGGCTACCTGTGGCAATTTCCTCAAACCTCATTAATAGTGCAGTGATGATTTCTGTGGCTGGCACACCGTGATATCCCGTTTTAATATTAAAGTTTTCTAGTCATACTTTTGCGATTTTACGAAATGTTTTTTTTTTTTGTTTGTTTGTTTGAAACCTATACCTCTTATATTGTGATTTGGTATGAGTATATTCCTTACTGTATATTTCATGTAGGCTTTATTGTCAATTTTATACTTTGTAAAACGAATGTAATGAACACACAAACCTACACGCGATCACACACACACACACACACACACACACACACACACACACACACACACACACACACACACACACACACAGCACACTCGCGCGCGCTCGTGCACAACTACATCGCAATGATGTATTCAAATAGAGGATTTACACATCATATTGTTAAAACTGCCACGATAGAGCACTGGACTCCGACCCTCGTGGCCCCGGGATCAACCCTCCAGCGGGGCAGTTGCAACGCGCCTGCAACGACTGCTGGCTCAAGCTCGATCCCACGGCGAGAAGACGTTTCGCCTTGGGAGGTCAGCTGCAGGTGTCCCAGGCTTTCTTCACCAATACCTTTTAAATTATCTTTATCTTTTACTATGACTAATATATATATAATATATATATATATATATATATATATATATATATATATATATATTATGTATATATCATAATATAAATTATTATCACTATTGTTATTATAAGCATTATTGTTATCTCTCTCTTTGACCCCATTGCCTCTCTCTCCTCTCTCCTCTCTCTCTCTCTCTCTCTCTCTCTCTCTCTCTCTCTCTCTCTCTCTCTCTCTCTCTCTCTCGTACACTCTTTCCCACTCCCCCCCCCCCCCTCTTTCTAGAGCCATGGCACTGAACCTCTGCGTCGCGAACTAAGTTGGGTCGCCAAGAATTTGTGTACAATTTTCCCCAATACACCAATTCAAAATGTTAACAGAATATCAACCCTGTGTCTGGAAAGCCTAAATCATCAACATTTAACAGCTAAGCAAATCACTGAGACAAATTATGATTGAAGTAAGAAACATTTTATGCAAGCACATGTATTAGCAATATGAGAATTCTAATGTCGATTTACACTGAAGTTTATCTTACCTATAGTACATTCATACAATTATCTCTCACATAATAAATTGGAACCTTTCCATGTTCTTGTCCAATAGCTACTGACAACATACATAATTAGTAATAACTGATTCTAAAAAGATGGCGGGGCTATGGAAATTATTACATATTGGTTGAGGTCACATAATAATAATAATAATAATAAGTGGGAACCACTAGTCTAAACTGATTGAATTCCAGTCACCTTGGTTTTCTAAATGTTAATTTTGCCTCCTATTTTCATTATCGCCATCATGTAACAGTGTCAGTGTTATACTAATTTTATTTTGTTATTGTTCTTGGATTATTTCCTTTACTGTCGCTATCGCCATCATCTTTAAAGTGGAAGTTACAATAACAATAATATTACAATAATAACTACCATAGTCATTATAATCATATTATGTGGCCAAGTTATTGTTATTATTGTAATAGCTATTATTGCTAATTTATGTTATCATTCTTATTATAATCAATTATTTACATTGCGAATTTACGTAACTATTACGATGTCACGCATACGGCAGCATTAATGAGTGATATAACCGAAATTTCAGTTACTCCGAACTAATATTCTAGTAAGCCCGAATTACCACCATATCAAGTCCAATTTATTATTAGAATTTGAGTATCCCATCCGAGCCATACGATGTCTGAAGTAGTTTCAGTCCAGGTTGAACTGAATTTGCAATTAGTGTCAATCAGAATTTCTTTTGAATTAGAAACTGACAAACTTTGAATCGATGTTGAATTGGTTCGAAATAGGATAAAGATTTGTCCGAATTTAGAATCTGTATTAATTTAAATCAAAATTAAAGTTACTCCTTTATGAAATTAATATAATTTGAATCATTCCTTAATACTGAACTGGAATAAAAATTCAATTGATATGAAGAAAATTAATTATGAATCTGGAACTCGTCATATGATATGTTAAAAACACCTTTTGTTGCCATAAAAATACAAATGAAAAATATATTATGACAACATTAATAAAACTGAAAATAATAGTAACGATAACAGTAATAATCGCACGTGCACCAAAAACGACAAAGAAAATGTAATGCTAAATACAGACATGAATATTTTAGTTTATTTAACAATAAGGCACTAAACGCAAAAATAGGGAAAGGAATAAGTAAGAGATAGGTAAATGGAATGTCACGATGAACTATGATTTTTTTTTTTTTTTTTTTTTTTACGCTTTTGTTGTGAAAATATTTTGTTTGATGTAAAATCTTTTTATTTGCTTTGGTATTTTTTTCCTCATTTCGACAACTATAAATCCAAGATTTGTCAGTTGCTATCAGTTTCATTGTGCTTATTATTTTGATTATACGTCAATATGATTTTTATAATTATCACTATATATTCTTTCCTTCTATGATAATGCAAATGCTAAAAAGTTTATTATCACTTCCAATATTATTAAATTGAATTACCAGGCTTGCAACTCTCTCACGTGCAAATACCATTTCACAAGAGCGAGTTCAAATCAATCCCTCTTGTCACGTAGACCAGAGAATTACGCGGAAACGAGATTCAAGAAAAAGTCTCTTAATACGGAAAGCATCTATGATATTTTTTCACATCTGTAAGTATGAATCGCGTTTCATATCCTGAATGTAGACTAATCTTACGGATAAGCTGTTTTCTGCCGTAGCTGCATCCTAGCATTAAAAAAGGTTTATTATCGTTGCTCATACATTATAAAGGTCGAGAAATAACAATAGAGAGAAATTTTAACAAAAGTTGATGTATCATGTGACAGTTATTTTAGTAATAATAACACTGGTAATGATAATGAAAATATAATATTAATATTAATGTCTATGATATTACAATGATGGTAATAATAATAATAGCGATGATAATGTGATGATGATAACAATAAGCTTGTGAATATTAGTAGTAATGTTGGTGGTGGTGATAAAAATAATAATTATGATGAAGATGATGAAAATAACTCTGCTGCTGCTAATAATAATGATGATGACAATATATACTAATTTTCAAAGTAATGATAATAATAGTGCATACTAATGATAAAGCTCTTTATTATTATCATTGTTAGTATTACTTTCATGTCCAGTACCATCATCATGTTTATTATATTACTATGATTATCATTATTATAGTGATAATTATTGTGATCATAATAACAATGATGATGGTAATAATATTCATACTAATACGAAATATTGAGGTTAACAATTATATTAATATATTAATAAAAACGGCAACAATAACAATAATGATAACAGTTATAATAACAATGATAAATAATATAATAATAGTAAATGATGATAACGATTATGATGATAATGATGATGAAAACGACAACAACACCGATTGCAATTGAAGTAATAGTAGAATAATGATAACTAAAATGCATTGCACCAAAGGCCGACAATAAGCCAAACAATTTTAATGATAACCCTAGTGATTATCTAGTGAATTGCGATGATGGTGATGATGATAAGATTACGACCTAAAGTAAATTGATAATAATAATTATGTAAGTAGCTAGTGATTCGGAGCTTACTTGTATGACTCATATAGTAAGAAAGACAATGAAAAATAGTTAAAGGAAGTAGACAAATTAATAAGTACGTAAAAGAATAAAGAAAAGAGAAAAAATATTGTTTGTGTGTGTATATATATAAATATATAGAAAAGAAATCGATAGACAAATAACTTATTAGGTAAAGACATGTATTGAAATAAATAAACAATGGTTTGATGAAAGATACGACAGAGCTAAAATGAAATACAAATTTAGATATAAATGCATAGGTAATATAATGATAATATAATAATGAAGTAATGAACAGGTAAATCAACAAAACATCAGATTGATATAACACAAACGTATATAAAAATGAATAGATAGATAGCAAAATATAGACATTGGTAGAAGAGATAATAATAAGAGACGATTTAAGGTAAATTAAAATATAGCATATCTGAAAACTGATTAAATAATAATAAAAAAAAATACAGTGATAAACAAAGCAAAAATGAAATAAAAGATAAGGATATAGCAATAACAAACTAATATATAAATAACTGAATAACAAAAAGAAATGATAAAGAATAGAAGCAGGAAGTAATATAACAGAGAAAATAATACTGCAACATAGATGAGTAGATAATTGATATACAAACGAAGTAATACCTACATAATATCCAATGGTTTAACAGATCAATTAATGTTAGCCATAAATCAATATGCCTTACTTGTATTCGCGAGTTAATTCAAATACTGATCAGGAACAGGAAAAGACATATATCAATAACACTGACTGAAAACAAGATAGAATAAAAAAAAAGAATGGTTTGTATATCTTTATCAGATTGATTTTATATTACTTTATTTGTCCTAGAATCATCATGAAGGCATGCTTTTTTATATAGTTAGCTCATATTTGTTATATGATGGTGTGAATCCACTTTATGTGAAGAATATCTTTTATTCATCATTCATGAATTCCGAAAAAAAACATATTTAGTAGCTTCAAAGAAGACTTCATTCCTTTATTTTTTTATGTTAAAAATAAATATGTATTTGAAAACGCGAGAAAAATCCAAATTTATTGCCAATTATGTCTCTTTAACAAATATCTATCTACTAGAAAACTGCAGTAGAAGGAAACGTCGAAAAACTGGTAGGATTTTTTTCCATTGCAATATCGCAGATTGTTGTAGGCGTCTTATAGCGAAAGTTTAAAGATAGGCATGCCGCGTGTGGGACACCTACAGCTCGGACGAATCATAGACACAAATCAGGTGGTGAGGACATTTTCACGATGATTCAGACATCTTGGAGCCAAAGATCTTGCGTGAATAGGGCCCCAGATGCCTCATTGTACTTCCGTTAGTACACGTAGAGAAGTATAAAGAAGACATTAATATACGTGCTTAGCAATTTAATTATACCTCTGATTTATCTGGCCTTTCCAAAATACTCCAGTGTATTGTAATCTCATGTTCCGGATACACGTTTATCCTTAGTGATGAATGCGTTTAGTGCACGTTTTTCCCTTTATAATACATTGCAACATGACAGTGTTATACCGTTACCACTGTTATGCCGATGATGCAATAACCCACAATACACAAACCAAATTTATTTAAATGGAGATAGTTTCGAAATCCTTCTTGATTTCAGACGTAGATAAAGCCCAAAAAGATTTCGATACTGTTGTCTCATTCTCAGTAAACCTAGATTGTGCATTGTGGGTTTTTCTATCATAGTATCAACACGATAGCGTTTCAACATCTGAGGTCAAAGGAGCATATTTTGACTTATATGGCTGTTTCTCCACCATTACGGAATATTTACGTTCACATCTATTTCTGTCGGAATACATTTGTACCTCTGGTTCAGTTTTTCTATCTACCAGTCTGTTTGTATGTGTGTATATTCATTGACTTACCTTCATATCATCCAGTTTTAGTTATGAAATTCGATCTTGTGTTGACGCATCTTATATCATTATATTGTTATTATCATTACATTGTCATTTGCTTCTTGTCATTCTTCTTCTTACTATAAATATTATAGTTATTATTATCATTATTACCATTATTGTTATCAAGATCCTTATTATTATGATTATTGTTATTACTATTATTGTTATTGTTGTCATATTTATCATTATCATCATTATCATTGATGCTATCATTATCATTATTATAACCATTATCATTCTCACTATCATTATCATCATCATCAATATCATTATTATCATTATAATTACTATTATTATCATTATGTTATTATTGCTGTTGTTATTGTTATTATTATTATTATTAGTAGTAGTAGTAGTATCATTAGCATTATTATTATTAATATTGTTATTATTATTATTATTATTATTATTGCTATTACTATTATTATCATTATGATTGTTAATTTATGTTATTATTATTATTATTATTATCATTATTGTTATTATTATTATTATTATTATTATTATTGTTATAATTATTATTTTAATTTTATTTTTATAATAATAATAATTATTATTATTATTACTACTATTATTATTGTTTTTATTATCATCATCCTTATTATTATTA
>NW_020868552.1:149484-151984 GCF_003789085.1 Penaeus vannamei
TGTTGTCTCCTGCCTTTTTGATATATCTAGTTTTGTGAATTTTTGTTTTTTCTGCTATAGTATCAACACGGGAGTCTTTCTCCATTCAAAGATGAGGCCGATAATTATAGAAATAACAATAACAGTATTGTTATGATGATGATAATAATTATTGTAATAGAAATAATTATTATAATGATAACAATAACAATAATGATAATGACAATGGTCATTGTAATAAAATAATAATAATAACATATATAGTAATAATAATAATGAAAATCATAACAATAATAGAAATGATAATAGTAAGAGTAAAAATAGTAGTAGGAATAATGATAACGATAAAAAAAAGGTGGAAATAACAACATTAATGATGATAATAGATATGAAAAGAACAGAGAAAAAACAACAACCAGACCATCGATAATAACGGTACTAATAACATATATTAAGAATAATAATTACTATAATGATGATGAAGTGATAATAATGTTGAAAGGAAAGGATGATAATGGTTATAATAAGAGCAACGATGATATTGTTAATTATAGTATCGATAAGTACAACAACACCAGAATCATAATAACAATGATAAAAGCAATAATCATGATGGAAATAAGGATTATGATTTTGATGAAGAAAATTATAATAACAACTTAGTAATGGTACTGAAAATGAAATGATAAAAGTAATAATGATGGTAATGATAAGAATAATAAAAAGTAGACATATTGATACAGATAATGACAGTAATAATGGTATTATAACAATGTGATAATAGCAGCAACAACGACAATAATAATTATGAGAATGACAATAAAGATAATGATAAGAACTACAACAATTATAATGATAATAACAATGATAACGCTAATAATAGCAATAATAATAATGATAATATCAATAATGATAGCAATATTCACTGTGATTGTAATAACAATTAAGATAATAATGATGATAATGAAACTGCTAATACCAATATCATTGAAGGTGATAATGATAATCATAATAACTGTCATGATCATGACTGTAATGATAATGATAGTAATAATAACAAGTATAATAACAGCAATGATAATAAAGATAAAGATGATAATAATAACAATACTGATAATGTAAGTAAAAGGAGCAATGATAACAATGTTAATGATGATAATGGTAAAATATGAGGATAAAGCCAAGTGAAAAATCAAATAACAGGATACAGACAAACACAGAGGACTATGAACAGCAATCCAGTGTTTTCTCACAAATTACGCTGTATCTCTGCACTTGCCTGTGTGTTCGTGGTAACGCCCCCCTCCCCCCATCTTTATCTCTTGAGTGGTCTCTCCCTCTCTCTCTTCTCTCATCTTTCTTTCTCTTTCTCTTTATCCCTCCTTCCCCTTTTCCTCCTCCCTTTTTCCTCCCTTCTCTCTCCCCTCTCACTCCCTCCCCCTTCTTCTATCCCTCCCCCCTCTCCTCTATTCCCTCTCCCTCTCCCTCTCCCTCTCCCTCTCCTCTCTCTTCTCTCCTCTCTCTCTCTCCTCTCTCCCTCTCCTCTCTCCCTCCCCTCCCCCCTCTCCTCTCTCCAATATGCAAATTCGGCGCGCGACGCATTCACACACAGCTACTTCTCCCGATTCCGCCTCCACAACAGCCTCCCTAAGAGTTTCCGCGTCAGATAAAAGGTTAATTCACAGGAGTTTGTCTCGAGTGTGTGAACAATAACATGTTTATCGAGCCTCGGGAAACACAGGCTAAGGATGCTTGGGCGAACTCGTTTCCTCTCTTTTTCTTTCTTTCTCTCTCTCTCTTCTCTTTTTTTTCTATTTGTTTTTTTCTCTCTTTTCTCTTTTTCTTCTTTCTCTCTCTCTCTCTCTCTCTCTCTCTGCTCTCTCTCTCTCTCTCTCTCTCCTCTCTCTCTCTCTCTCTCTCTCTCTTCTCTCTCTTCTCTCTCTCTCTCTCTCTTCTCTCTCTCTTCTTCCCATCTCTTTTTTTCTCTTTTTTTTCTCCGGTTTTTTTTTTTTTTTTTTTTTTTTTTGTCTTACCTCTTTTTCTTTCTCTTGAATCTCGACTTGATTTTTCTTTTCCTTTTTTGTTCTTCCTCTTTTCACTTCTTATCTATCCAACTCATTTCCCTTATCCACTTCTCTCCCTTCCGACTTTCTCCTTCCGTCCTTCCTATTTCCTTAATTGTCCCTTTCCCTTTCCTTCCTATTTTCCTGTTCATTGTCCCTTTCCTTTCCTTCATTTCTCTTCTTCTAGGCCCCTTCCTCACCTCCCCGCGACCGCCCCGCCCCTTGTCCCTCCCTCTCACCCTTTCTCCTCCATCTCTCTCCCCCCATTCTTCTTTTGCGCCCCCCCCCCCTTCTCTCTACTGCCCCCCCCCTCCTCCTCCTCCGCCCCCACCACCACCATTGCAAGGAAATGGTGCATGCAATTCCGCACGGCGATCCATGGGGAGGAGGGGGAGGGGGGAGGTGGGGGGGTGGGGGTGAGGTGGAGGGGGGTGGGGGAGGGGAGGGGGGAGCTAGGT
>NW_020868553.1:7500-10000 GCF_003789085.1 Penaeus vannamei
GTCATGGATTCTCCTTCATCTGATTCCCTGTATTAATGTTTGTCCTTCTTGTTCATTCTTGTTTTCCTTGGTTTGTTGTGCATCCTAAACTAAGCCTTTTTGAGAAGATGGAATGGAATGGTAGAGGAAGGGGAGGGAAGGGAGGGGGGAGGGGAGTGGGGAGGGGGAGGGAGGAGGAGGGGAGGGCGAGAGGAGGAGGAGGAGGAGGAGGAGGAGAGGTGGAGGAGGGAGGAGAGGTGAGAGGAGAGGAGAAGAGGTGGGAGAAGGAGGGGAGAGGGAGGAGGAGGGGAGGGCGAGGAGGAAGAGGTGAAGAGGTGGAGGAGGAGGGGTGAGGGAGGAGAGAGGTAACATTGAGAGAGAGATGGGAGGAAAGGGAGGAGGAGGGGAAGGAGGAAGAGAGGTAGGAGAAGAGAGAGAGGGAGAAGAGGGAGAGGAGGGGAGGGCGAGGAGGAGGAGAAGGAGAAGAGGGTAGAGGAGAAGAAGAAGGGAGAAGGGTGAGCGAAGATGAATAAGAGGAGGAAAGGAAATGATTACTGATCATGTTTATTTAGCCAACGGACATACAGACAGTCTGACATACAAAAAACGTAATATAAAATCTGACTCTCCCAGGAACAAAGTCTCTCAATACGGCCCCTCGTTATATAGGAGTTTAGATGTATTTAGTCTTTAGTCCACATATACTCCCAGGTGGGTTGGAGATGATTTCAATATTAAAGATGAAAATGTACGGTATAGGATATATAACGAAGAACAGCCTAGTAAATCGGATTATATTGATGATATTGTTTATTAAAAAATGAATAAATGAATAAAAGTAATACGTTGCGCAAGATTATATTCATGTTTATATACATATACAAATATATTTATATGCATACACACAGATAAACATACATACATACATGCTTATATGTATACATATACATATACACATACATACATACATAAATATTTACCTACATTTAACCATACATATCCATTTACACATATACATATATTCATAAATATAATAAATAGATACGTTTGTACGAATCAACAAGTATTCATACAGATTCATACATACACATCTATATGCTGATATGTACATGCATATATACTTATATAGATTAACACTTACATCTTACTTTTGTGTTGTACATCAAGGGAGGAGTGAAGGAGAGGAGAGGAGAAGAGGAGGAGGGAGAACGAAACAGAAGAAAGGTTGAGAAGAGATAAACAAATGAAAAGAAAGACGAAATGTGTGTGTGTGTGTGTGTGTGTGTGTGTGTGTGTGTGTGTGTGTGTGTGTGTGTGTATGTGTGTGTGTGTGTGTGTGTGTGTGTGTGTGTGTGTGTGTGTATGTGTGTGCATGTGTGTGCGTGTGTGTGTGTGTGTGTGTGTCCGTGTCTGTGTGTGTAAATATATAAACAACAAAAAAACATAAATACCAATTATTACATACAAAAAAAAACAGAAATACAACAACAACAAAAAAAAAAAAAAAAAAACTACAACCAAAAAGATCTATCAAAGACCTTAAATTCCCAGCTTACAGGTCGGCGCACATGTCTCGCCGTCAAGGGACACTGTCTCGTCTTTTTTTGCAGTCCTGTCGCTCGCGTAGGGAGAGATGGTTGTATCTCCTCGTCGAGAGAGGAGAGAGAAGAGGAGGAAGGGAGGAGTGGGAGGGGTGAGAGGAGGGAAAATGAGGGTGAAGGAGGGGTGGGTGGATGTGGGAAGAAGGTGACTGCCGAGAGAGAGAGAGAGAGAGAAGAGAGAGAAAGAGGGTGGGAGAGAAGGAAAGGAAAAGGGAGATGGAAAGATAAGGGAGAGAGGGGGGAAGGGAGGTGAGAATAAAGGACAGAGAGAAGAGACAGAACGAAATTCAATTTTCCAAAATAGAAATCTCACTTTCTCCCACGTGTCACCGCCCACAGACAATCCGATGACGCAACGAGAAGAAATAAAATAAGATTTCCTGCTGCAAAGAAGAGACAAAGTACGACACCAACTTTCCTTCGGCAAACCAATTTTTGATGTACTCAGAGGATCAAATGCAGTATATGAATTATACATTAGAACACTGATATTGGTATCGAATTAAAGAAGGGATATAAATATAAGAAATTAATAGTGTACGTTATATCTATTGAAGTTAGTTGACGCAGCAATATGAGTAGTAGCGATAGTAGTTGTAGCAGTAGTAGTAGTAGAGTAGTTTTTGTTATAAGTGTAGTGGTATCACCGTTATTATCATTAGCATGTTGATCTTAATATCATGTGATATCATCATTATTACGTTACTATCAACATTAGTGATAATGCTATTAACATTACAATTCTATTAGCGTCTGTAATACAACCAAAAGACTCATTTTGCAACGAATATCATTTTCATTTTCATTTATTAATCATTTTTCTTACTCACTCTTTATGCAACTCTTATTTCGTTACATTGCTTCATGTTAGATCAGCTGCATGTATAGAGTGACTCTTGAGTGTAAACAAAAACGGATGA
>NW_020868553.1:22500-27500 GCF_003789085.1 Penaeus vannamei
GAGAGGGATTCGACGGGCGGTGCGAGAGGGGATTCGACCGGGTCGGGGCGAGCGAGAGGGATTCGACGGGTGACCGCGAGAGGGATTGACGGTTGGCGGGGCGAGCGAGACGGATTCGACCGGGTGACGGGGCGAGAGGAGAGGGATTCGACCGGGTCCCGACGGGGAGCGAGCGAGAGGATATCGACGCGTTGGCGGGGCGAGCGAGAGGGGATTCGAGCCGACCGGGTGACGAGGGAAGAGGAGCGACGGGGCGAGCGGGATTCGACCGGTGTGCATCGCGGCGGGGCGAGCGAGAGGGATTCGACCGGGTGACGGGGCGAGCGAGAGGGATTCGACCGTTGGCGGGCGAGCAGAGGGATTCGGACCGGTTGACGGGGCGAGCGAGAGGGTTCGACCGGGTGGCAGAGGGCGAGCGAGCGAGAGGGGATTCGATCCGGGTGACGGGCGAGCGAGAGGGATTCGAAAACGGTTGGAGAGCGGATTTCGACCGGGTGACGGGGCGAGCGAGAGGGATTCGACCGGTGACGAGACAAGCGAGGGAGGGTTCCACTGCCTGGCTGGCGCGGCGAAGAGGTTTCAATACGCGAGGCCAAGGAACGAGTGAGAATGGAAACGAAGCTTAAAGAGTTGGGCGAGTGACAATCTTTTTCTCGGGTCGCGGGCGGTTGCAGGGCGGAGGGTCCCTTGGCCGGTGGCTTTGCAGGAAGGAGACGCTTTTGTTTGTTTGTTTTGTCGTTGCGATTACACTTTTGTGTTGGGAGGGAGAGAGAAAGAAACAAATAAAAGAGAGGGAGGGAGAGAGAACAAATAAAAGAGAGGAGGGAGAGAAGAGAACAAATAAAGAGAGAGAGGGAGAGAAGAACAAATAAAGAGGAGGGAGGAGAGAGAGAACAAATAAAAGAGAGGAGGGAAGAAGAGAGAACCAAATTAAAAAGAAGGGAAGGGAGAGGAAGAACAAATAAAGAGAGGGAGGGAGAGAAGAGAACAAAATAAAAAGAGAGGGAGGGAGAAGAGAACAAATAAAAGAGAGGGGAGGGAGAGAGAGAACAATAAAGAGAGGAGGAGAAGAGAAGAACAAATAAAAGAAGACGAGAGGGAGAGAGAGAACAAATAAAAGAGAGGGGGAAAGAAATAGAACAGAATAAAAGAGAGGGAGGGAGAGAGAGAACAAATAAAAGAGAGGGAGGGAAAGAGAGAAAAAATAAAAAGAGAGAGAGGTGAGAGAGAGAACAAAAATCAAAAAAGAGAGGGAGGGAGAGAATGGAGAACAAAAATAAAAGAAGAGGGAGGGAAGATGAGAACCAAATAAAGAGAGGGGAGGGAGAGAAGAGTAACAAATTAAATTCAAGAGAGGGAGGAAGACAGAGAGAGAGAAGAAAAGAAGAGAGAGAGGAAATAAGAGAGAGAGATAGAGGGAGGAACCCAGAGGGACAGCAAGCCAAGGGGAACAGAGAGAGAGAGAGAGAGCCAGAGATAGATAGTGCCAAAGACAGAGAGAGAGCGAAAGAGAGATAGAGAGAGAATATATATGTATATATACAGTATATATAGTCTCAAGCTATGTAGATAAACAGATTTGCTAATAAAAGAGAGAGAGTAAGAGAGCTTGACAGACAGACAGGGAAATAGGAAGAGTATATACGTCTAAAAATATAGAGAGATAGATGGCTCTACAGATAAAAGGAGAGAGACAGACGACCCAGGGATTCCCGTGCATGTAAGCAGCACTTTATTCAATCGTATTCTTTGGCCTGAACCAAATTCTCAAACTTTTAGACAGCAAGTATTTTCCATTACTTTTCCAGCGAATGTTAGGCTGAAATATTTCCAGCTGCAAAAAAAACACAAAAAAGTGTTGGAAAAAATACAATTATTCGTAATGATTATATAAAAATGGTTAGCCAGGCAAATAAATTTATAGATATGAATAAAAGAGAAATAGATATGTAGGCAATATGTTTGATACACACACACACACACACACATACATACATACTATATATATACATATATATATATATATATATATATATATATATATATATATATATATATATATATATATATATATTGTGTGTGTGTGTGTGTGTGTGTGTGTGTGTGTGTGTGTGTGTGTGTGTGTGTGTGTGTACATATTTACATATATATATGTATGTATGTATGTATTGATCTATACCAATGATTCATACAAGAAGACCGCAAACACACGAACACAAACACACAACACATCAAGAAAAACAGAAACCCGAAAATCTCCCAGAAAAAAAAGCCAAGCCAAAAGGCAGCGCTGATCGAAGCGAAGCACAACAAGCAATCCGCGAAGAATAGAGTGCGTTCGTGTGCGTGTGCGTGCGTGTGCGGTTTCCGGCGGAAGATGTCCGGGGCTGTCACAAGCCGATTCGTACCCCGTGGGAGGTCTGTCGCTCAGCCAAGTTCAGGGGACAAGGGGGGAGGGGGTAGGGTAGGGAGGGAATGGAGGAGGGGAGGTGGAAGGGAGGGAGAGAATGGAGGGGGGGTGTAGGGGTACGGGAGGGAATGGAGGAAGGGGTAGGAGGAGGGAGAGAATGGAAGTAGGGGGTAGGGGGGAAGAATGGAAGAAGGGGGTAGGGGTGGGAGAGAATGGGGGAGGGGGTAGGGGGGAGGGAGAGAATGGAGGAGGGGGTAGGGGAGGGATATGGGAGGGGGGAGGGGGGAGGGAGGAATGGGAGGGGGGGAAGGAGAGGGAAGAGAAATGGAGGCGGAGGGTGTAGGGGTACGGGAGGGAATGGAAAGGGGTAGGAGGAGGGAGAGAATGGAGGAGGGGGTGGGGAAGGAGAGAATGGAGAAGGGAGGGGGAGGGAGAGAATGGAGGAGGGGGTGGGGAGGGAGAGGAATGGAGGAGGGTGGGGGGTAGGGGGAGGGAGGATGGAGGGAGGGGGATAGGAAGAATGGAGGAGGGGATAGGGGGAGGGATGAGAATGGCGAGGATGGGGGTAGGGGAGGGAGAGAATGGGAAGGAGGGAGGTAGGGGGAGGGAGGAAGGAATGAGGAAGGGTAGGGGGAGGGAGAGAATGTAAGGAGGGGGTAGGGTCGGAGGAAATGGAGGCGGGGGGTGGGGTACGGGAGGAATGGAGGAGGGTAGGGGTTTACGGGAGGGAATGGAGGAGGGGTGGTAGGTACGGAGGGAATGGAGGAGGGGGTAGGGGGAGGGAATGGAGGGAGGGGGGTAGGGGTACGGGAGGGAATGGAGAGGGGGGGGTACGGGAGGGAATGGAGGAGGGGGAGGGGGGAGGGAGAAGAATGGAGGGGGAAGGGGGAGGGAAGGGGAATGGACGGAGAGAATGGGGGGGTGGTAGGGGTACGGGAGAATGGGGAGAAGGGGTCGGCGAGGGGGGGAGGGGGGGAGGGGAGGGATATGTCACGATTCTTGCCAACGTCACTTCCGGTCGAGGAGGCTATAAGTTTCCCCTCGTCGGCTGTTTGCTGTGTTTGCAATCAGTTGGTGTATTTATGCAGCTGTGTTTATTTCCATCACTGGTAGGATTGTTATTAGTATTCCCCATATATTATTAGATATCTACATACATACACACACATAATATATATATATATATATATATATATATATATATATATATATATATATATATATATATATATATTATATATATATATATATATATATAATTAATATATATATATATATATATATATATATATATATATATATATTATATATATATATATATGTATATATGTATAATATGTGTGTGTGTGAGTGTGTACAGCTACGCAGAAAAATATCATTAGAAAATCATGCTAAACATTCTGAGAAAAGCGCTTTTTGAAATTTAGTTGTTAGCGCTACGAGACTTTGTATCCCTGATTTTCCAACTACTTATGGGTATATATGGCTTATCTGAATATTGCAAAGCATATTCCACCCCTTACGGTAATAAAACCATCCTCTCACAGTGAATCCATACGAATTACTCCTTAATTAATACGAATTAATACGAACGACTTCGAGACGTGAATCAGAACGAGACGGATTCGAATCCCAAAATACCAACCCTTCCGTAACATAAGGTTCTCTTCGATGTTGAATGTTTCGACACCCTTCTAACGATAGTTTATCGTGTAGCTATACATGTACACACACACACGCACACACACACACACACACACACACACACACACACACACACACACACACACACACACACACACACACACACACACACACATATATACATAATTAATATATATATATATATATATATATATATATATATACATATATATATATATATATATATTATAATATATATATATATATATATATATATATATATATATATATATATATATATATATTATACAACACATCAAGCCGTAAAGAAATAGCATATAACACGCCCATACGACCAACTCCGCATCAACTCCATTCCGATGCAGTTAATAAAGGTAATATCCAAGCAGAATTAGCTATCACAGTTCAGCGTTTGAGAATAAGCGTCAGTTTTACAGCTTTGTTTTGTTAGTTTATTGTTAATTGGATTTTGAGCTTTTTAATGAAATGTTTTTTAAAGGTTTTATACTTCTGGTTATTATTGTTATTATCAACATCATCATTATCATAATTATTATTAATAATATCTTCATCATCACCATCATAATCATTACATCATCATCGTCATCGCCATCACCATCATCATCATCACTGCCATCATCATCATCACCATCATCACATCATCACCTCACCATCATATCATTATTATTACATCATAATCATCGTCATCATCATCACCATCACCAAGACCATCATCATTATTACATCATCATCATCGTCATCATCATCATCATCATCACCATCATCATCATATCATCACCGTCATCGTCATCATCACCATCATCATCATCACCATAACCATCATCGCCATCATCATTATATAATCATCATTATATTATCCTTCATATTTCGGTGCATATTCGTCGCCACGATACGTATCTGATCA
>NW_020868553.1:32500-47500 GCF_003789085.1 Penaeus vannamei
CAAAAAGGCACAAACACCACACACACACATATGCGCGTACGCGCAGGCGTCCATACACACACTGCACACACACACGACGCACATTCTCTCTCTTCTCTCTCTCGTTCTTTTTCTTAATCTCCTCACTCTCACTCTCACTCACTCACTCACTCACTCACTCTCTCTCTCTCTCTCTCTCTCTCTCTCTCTCTCTCTCTCTCTCTCTCTCTCTCTCTCTCTCTCTCTCTCTCTCTCTCTCTCTCTCTCTCTCACCCAGTCACACACGCCAAACGCACGTATTCAAGTCATCAATCAGACCACTTCCATATGGAGCATTCTCTCTTCTCTCGATTGTTAACCAGTATTGTACTGAAGAGGAAATTTTGCTTCCACTGTCCACCGAATGCTGTGGGTTTGGATGAAGGATTTTCGAGTTTGTGTATCTTTTAATAATAGGGATGAGCCTTAACTACATACATACATGTAGGCATGTATACAAGCTTTAGATGTTTGCATACATTCGAGCATACGACCACGCCAATACGAGGAATTTGGTTCTTCCCTGTACGACCCTCCTGCATTTGTATATAAAATTATCTACCTTGCTTTAAAGGAAAAAGAGAGAAGAAATGGCTCCTTATAATTTTAGTTAGATATAACAGTTGAGATGAATTGCACCTCAATTGATTCAAATGAGGAAATGGGTAAAAATTAAGGTAATTGCGACAGACAAGCGTGAGAGATTGGGTAGAACGTGTAAAGATCCAGAACGAGTTAGGTGGTCCAATACCTTGTGTGTTTCGAGGGTTAAGGAAGGGAGGTCAGTTAGTACAGGAAATTATAATCATAAGCGGATTGTAGAAAACTGTTTGGTACTTAAATAAGTGAGTTTTCCATTTGTTCATAAAGTTTCCGACATCAGACTACGATCTGGTGAAGAGAATGATAATTATCATTAGAAAAATTCCTAATTTTCCTCCTAGGGTCGTTCCAACCCCGGAAATTACTACCCCCTCCCCCCTCCTCCTAGGTATAGAACCACGGGAATTGAAGTATGATTTCTGTGTGAGTGTCTGGGGTTTGTAAGTGTGGAAGTGGGTGATGAGGTGTCTCATATATCTGTGAAGAGGTGAAGGATAGTCTAGTGGAGGGAGGGGTTGTGTGTTAGGGAGATGGGTTTGTAATAAGGTTTTTTATATGCATTTGTAATACGGTTTTCTATGTGCATTTGCTTGAGTGTGGGCTATATGGTGTTTTTGTGTGTTGGTTGATTTATCTTTTCCGTATTTAAATTAATTTGTTTTTGTGTGAGAGTATGAGTGCGTGTGTATTTTACTCATATGCACGTTATTGCTTGTGCATATTCTATTCAACTTCATAGCATATGTGTGTGGAAAGTCTTAGGCTAATTCATTCGTATTTCAGTATCTTTTTTCCGAGTTATTTATCGTTGTATATCGTCTCCAGTTGTGCATTAGTCTGCATTGGTAAAAAAAAAAAAAAATAAATAAATAAATACATAAACAAAGATAAAAGGAAACCGTCTATTTCCGCAAGATATGACGAATGCAGCCGCCTTTAAAGCTTCGCAGAAAATGACAAACGCAAACATTTCTTATCGAGGCAGGCACTGAATGAGGAAATTGAGAGCCTTCTCAGACTGTGACTATGAGAGATTGATAGAAATGAACTGAAATATTTCGCTGACAGGAGAGAGCGATAGGCTGGGGATTAGGAAGGGTCTATGCAAGATTTAATCTAAGCCGTAAAATAGGGTTTAATGATGTCCAAACACTAAGTAGGATAATAGTGAGGTGTCTAAGATAGGATTTAAGCTTGGTCACGAAAATGTCAATAGGATCGAAGTAGGGTCTAAATAGGGTATAAACAAGGTTTGAATAGGGTTTTGATGGGAAGTTAAAAGGAAATATGTAAGATCAAAACAGGACACCACCTAAGCAAGGCTTAAGCAGTAAGGCCTAAGGTTTCTAAGAGGTTTAAACAAGGTCTAAGCAAGATTTAAACAAGGAGCTTAAGCAAGGTTTAAACTAAACTGGTTAAACAAGCTCTAAGCAAGCTCTAAACAAGATCTAGGCAAAGTTTAAATAAGGCCAAAACACGTTCTTCTAAGTACAAGGTCTAAAGGGGCTTATGGTTTAAACAAGGCCCTAATAGGATTTAAACAAGGTACAAGCAAGGTTTAAACACGGTCTAATCAAGGTTTAAACAAGGCCTAAGCAAGATAAGCTTTCCAACAAGGTAAGCAAGGTTCTAAACAAGGTCAAGTCTTTCTAAACAAGCAGCAAGTTTAAACATGGTCTAAGTATGGTAAGGTCAAAGAAGGGTCTAAACAAGGGCAAGGTTTAAACAAGGCCTAAGCAAGCTCTAAACAAGATCTAATCAAGGTTTAAATAAGGCCTAAGCACGTTCTAAACAAGGTCTAAGCAAGCTCAAAACAAGATCTAAGCAAGAAGAAGCTTTAAACAAGGTCAAGCAAAACAAGTAAAACAAGGTCCAAGCAAGCTCTAAACAAGCAAGCTCTAAACTAAAAAAAGTTCTAAACAAGGCCCAAGCAAGCTCTAACCAAGCTCTAAACAAGGCCCAACAAGCTCTCAAGAGCAAGCTCTAAACAAGGTCAAAGCGAGTCCTGCCTTGAATAAAGCTCACAGGCGTAGAAGCAGGTCTGTGCGACTCGGAGGGCGAGGAAGCAGAGACGGAACACACACTTGACGCTTTTTGCACCGAAGGGAAGAAACAAATTGCTTTAAAATTGCAGGCCGGAAGTTGCAAAACACGACATTCTGGCGTGATCAATCTTGCACACTCTCCTTGCCTCCTTCCTTTTATTTTTACTTCTCTTTATTTCTCTGTCTTTTTATTCCCGTTTTTTTCTTGTTGGTTGTTTTTTCTCTTTCTTTCATTCTTCTGTTTTTTTTGTTTGTTTGTTTTTTGTTCTTGTTTTTTGTTTTTGTTTTATTTTGGCTTCTTGCTTTCTCTCTTTTCTCCTTTGTCTTTCTTTTTTTTATTTTTCTCTTTCTCTTTTCTCTTCTCTTCTCTCTTCTCTGTCCTTTCTCTTCCCTCCTATCTTCTCTTTTCTTTCCCTCTCATTCATCCTATCACTCTCACTCTTCCGCTCCCCCTCCCTCTTCCTCTCCCTCTCTGTCTCCATCTTCCTCTCCTTCTTCATCTCTCTGTTTTTCCTTCACCCTCTCTTTCCTTCCCCCTCTCCGCCTTCCTCTCTCCTCCTCTCCCTCTCTCCCCTTTTGTCATTTTTTTACTTTCACTTTCACTGTATTTCATCTCTCATTTTTCTCCCCCCCCCACCCTTCTTCTCTTCATTTTCACTGTATTTCTCTCCTTCATCTCTCATATTCTTCATCTCTCCCCCTCTCTCTCTCTCCCCTCCCTCTCTCTCCCTCTCCCTTCTGTATTTTTTTTTCACTGTATTTCTCTCCTTCATCTCTCTCATCCCCCTCCCCCTCCTTCTCTTTTCCTCTCCCTCTCCTCTTCTGTATTTTTTTTTCACTGTATTTCTCTCCTTCATCTCTCTCATTTTCTTCCCCCCCCCCCTCCTTCTTCTCTCCTCCTCTCCCTCCCTCCCCTTCTGTCATTTTTTTTACTTCCATTTTCACCGTATTTCTCCTTTTAAAATCAACCTTACGAGCAAATGGTTCAATAGAGAGAACTCAGCTGACACCTTCTAACCTTAAGACTCTCTTTCTCTTCCAAAAAAAAAAAAAATACTTTAACTGAAAATACGTAAGAATTGAGGGTAAATTGTCAACCGGTAATCGTTCATAACCGAGAATTAATGGAAAGACGATCTGGAAACGAATCCAAAGCTAAATTTGACTTTTAAACGGCATGGCAAACTAATGGGAAAGACAGAGGGCGTAAGTTTTCTTGTCGGGGAAATAATGCATGGCGAGTATGTTTTTTTTTTTTTTTTTTTTTTTTTGAGGGGGGGGCGGGGAAATCTGTTTTCTTTCTTTTTCTTCTTTATTTTCCTTCTTTTTTTCTCTCCCTCTGCTTCTTCTTATTAATTCATCCTTCTTCTCCTACTACTTCTTTTATTCTTCTTCCTATTTTCATTCTTATTACTCTCATCTCTTTTTTTCTTATATTTCCTCTCCTCTTCTATTCTTATTCATATTCTTCTCTTCATCTTTTTTTCTTATCATTCTCCTGCTTTTCCTCTCATTCTTATTCATATTCTTAGAAAGGAATGCTAAGAATACACATCCAGTCATTCTCATTCTTATTCTTCTCTTTTTTTCTCATATTTCCTCTTCCTCCTCTTATTCTTATTCATATTCTTCTCTTCATCATTTATTTTTCTTCTTATTCTCCTACTTTCCCTCCCATTCTTATTCCTATTCTTAGAAAGGAATGCTAAGAATATCCAGTCATTCTCGTTCTTATTCTTCTCTTTTCTCATAGTTCCTCTTCCTTCTTCTTATTCTTCTCTTCGTCCTTTATTTTCTTCTTATTCTCCTACTTTTCCTCCCATTCTTATTCCTATTCTTAGAAAGGAATGCTAAGAATACACATCCAGTCATTCTCATTCTTATTTTCTCATATTTCCTCTTCCTCCTCTTATTCTTATTCTATTCTTTCTTCGTCTTTATTTTTCTTCTTATTCTCCTACTTTTTCCTCTCATTCTTATTCCTATTTCTTAGAAAGGAATGCTAAGAATACACATCCAGTCATTCTCATTCTTATTTTCTCATATTTCCTCTTCTTATTCTTATTCTTATTCTTCTCTTCATCATTTATTTTTCTTCTTATTCTCCTACTTTTCCTCCCATTCTTATTCATATTCTTAGAAAGGAATGCTAAGAATACACATCCAGTCATTCTCATTCTCATTCTTATTTTCTCATATTTCCTCTTCTTATTCTTATTCATATTCTTCTCTTCATCATTTATTTTTCTTCTTATTCTCCTACTTTTCCTCCCATTCTTATTCCTATTCTTAGAAACGAATACCGTGCTAAGAATACACAACTCTCTCACTGTTCTCCGAGGTAGAGACATTTGCTGAAAGTCAGTGTGAGGGGAAAGGCAAAAAGAGAGAAGAAAAGAGGAAGAGGGACGGAGGAGAGGAAGTAAAGAAAGAGGAAGCAGGGAGAGGGGAAAGAGAAGGAGAAGGGGGGGCGGGGCATTCGCTAAAAGCCGGAGTTAGGGTAGGAGTGAAGAGAGAGATGGGAAAGAGGGGAAAGAAGGAAGGAGGAGGAGGAGGAGGATAACAGGAAGGAAGATGAAGCGACAGGGGATTGAGTGAGGGAAAGGGGAAGTCGGGAGGGAAAGGGATCGCGAACAGGGGCGGGAAGGAAGGGGGGTGAAGGGAAGGGAAAGGAAGGGGAATCTGGATAAAAGGGGAAGGGAAGAGGGGAAAGGGGGGAAGGAAGGGGAATCTGGATAAGAAAGAAAGGGTGAAGGGAGAAAGGGAGGAAGGAAGGGAATCTGATAAGAAGGGAAGGGGAAAGGGAGAAAGGGAGGGAAAGGGGATCTGGGTGAGAAGAGGAAGGAAAGGGAGAAAGGAAGGGGAATCTGGATAAAATGGCGAAGGGAAAGGGAGAAAGGGAGGGGAAGGAAGGGGAATCTGGGTAAGAAGAGGAAGGGAAAGGGAGAAAGGAAGGGGAATCTGGATTCTGGATAGAAGGGGAAGGGAAAGGGAAAGAGTAAGGGGAATCTGGAAAAAAAGGGAAGGGAAAGGGAAAAGGGAGGGGAAGGAAGGGGAATCTGGATAAGAAGGGGAAGGGAAAGGGTGAAGGGACATTAGGCTCTAAGCCAAGCCCGGCACCGAGAGTTTTGTCCCTTTGAAATTCAGGACTAAGAAGAGCCTTAAATGCCATCAATTTAGTGTAACAAACCCTGCTCCACAAACGCCACTTTTGCGGATTGTATTGCACAATTTGCTGAAATTGTGTGTGTGTGTGTGCTGTGTGTGTGTGTGTGTGTGTGTGTGTGTGTGTGTGTGTGTGTGGTGTGTGTGTGTGTGTGTGTGTGTGTGTGTCTGTGTCAAAACACACATAAGGGGTGACATGATTCCAGCTATGTGACGAAAGAGTGAAGTGAGACAAATGATAATTTGAAGACATGAAATACGAGAGGAAACAAGAAGTTGAAAGTAAAAAGAGGCGAGAAAGATATCATAAATTTCAGTTTCCCAAGCAGAACTATTGAATCATGGAACAATCTCCCAAATAACGTTGCGTGTGCCAAAATATGTGGATTAATTCAGAAAGTTATACGATAATTTAAATATAGCAGACGGGGCCATCTGAGCTTAGCTCTTCTCCCGTAGTGAAACAACTACTAGGTAAGAAGTATATATTATATATATATATATATATATATATATATATATATATATATATATATATATATATATATATATATATATATATATATATATATATATATATATATATATATATATATATATATATATTATATAATATATATATATATTATATATATATATATATATATATATTATATATATATATATATATATATATATATATATATATATATATTATATATATATATTATAATATATATATATATATATATATATATATATATATATATATATATATATATATATATATATATATGTATATATATATATAAGTATGTGTGTGTGTTTGTGTACACACACACACACACACACACACACACACACACACACACACACACACACACACACACACACACACACACACACACACACACACACACACACACACACACACATATATATATATATATATATATATATATATATATATATATATATATATATAGATATATATACCAACCACAAGCGTCGAAGAAAGCCACCACCAACAACAACATACACACCAACACCAATAACAACAGCCCAGCGAGCCAGCCGTCGCCGCAGCCTCCCTGCCTCTTCGTAGTCGAAGGAGCCGCGTCCCATCGAATCGCACGCCCTCCCTCCGAGGTCGAGTGGGCAAGGCGCCAGGAAGCGCGATATGTCACAGCGTTCGACACTCGCTCGACACCGACCGTCTCCTTCCGCGAGCCTGCGGGGTCGTGTCGGTTCCCTCGATATTCATGGCGTCGACGACTGTGTGGGTGCGGATTTTGGTTCTTTTTCTGTGGGTGTCGAGGGTCGTTCGGTTGGAGATCTGAGGGGCTGAGTGTTTTTTTTTGTGTGTGGAATAGGCCGTAAAAACGGAACGCTTTTGTTTAATTTGGTTTTTGTGTGAACTATGCAATTTGGATGAGGTTTTTAGACTCTGGTTATTGTATATCGTAAAGTGTAGAACCCACTGACGATTTTATACATGAAACGATACATATATATACATGTATATACTTATATAATCATACATACATATATACACATACACATACATACATATATATATATATATATATATATATATATATATATATATATATATATATATATATATATATATATATATATATATATATATATATATATATATATATATATATATATATATATATATATATATATATATATGCTCTAGTTATTTTTTTACACTTCTTTTGAGTAGATAGGCATAGAATAAAAGAACAGACAGATACACATTCCAAAGCTCAAATACATATCAATCTGCGTGGGGTGAGTTGCAGCTATGCCCTGCCTGAGTTCCATGCACCGGGCAAACACAAACGCACGCAAGGCAATATTTGACAATGCCACGAAACGGAAGCAAACACCTGCGCCTAATACTCCGAAGGCGAGTAGATGAATGCCTCCGAAGACCAATGACGATCGGTCAATAAGGGGCGAGTTCAGGAAGTAAACAGGACTCGGTTCTGTGAAGTCTCGAGTTCGCGGAGATTTCATGCGGGGTTCTGAAGCGACGGAAGGTTTCAGTCGATCTGTCGGTCCAGAGTAGATGCCGGTTAATCCCTTGCCAGTAAATCCTTCATAAAAAACAACAGTGAGTAATCCCGTGCTGTTGCGAAGGTTGTGGTGACCTTTCAGCCGAAATTCGTATCCTCAGTGCAAACACAACGCGACTTGAAATAACTTGCCTGACAAACAAAGAATCGGATTGTACGCCCAGTCATGTATTTATACTAAGGGGTATCTAGCTCTCTGTCTTTCTCTCTTTATACATATATACCTATACAAATACACACACACACACACACACATACACAAACACACACAGAAACATATAGATGTATAGCATCAATATTTGCATGGACTTACGGATACTGCTAAGTCTAATCCCTTTGTACATGAAACCAGATATTCTAGAACATTTGTGCCAGCATATCTAAGAAAAAATATTTTGCCGAGTCATCGAGGAACGTTGATGATGATCAGAAACGTTTCCCAAATAACCTCAAGCAATTCTTTGATTACAGAACCGTTTTTGAAATGAAGAGGAGGGGGATGGCTTTATAAGGATAATGATAATAAGTATATAATTATATGAAGCGATAGCTATTATAGATTATGAGAATGATGATGATAATGGTATTTTTGCTTTCATGATACTATTATATAAATTCAAATGATAATTTCTACAAATGATAATACAAATTCTAATGATGATAGTATGAAGAGCGCTGGTGATAGTAGTAGTAATGATAATGATAACAGTATTAACAATAAAAACAAAAAGTATATTGATAATGATAGCAATAACAACATGACGATAACAACAATAATAGCAGTGATAACAACAATGATAATAATAGTACTGGCAATGATGATGATAACAATAACAAAAATAGTAATGATAATGCTAACAATGGTGCTAATGACGATTCTGTTACTGATGATAACAGCAGTACTGATCATGATGCTGGTGATAATGATGATAATAAGATTGATAATGATAATAATGATAAAACAATTATTATCATTATCATAAAATAAGGATAATTACAATAATGATGATAATGATAATGATTAAGATTAGTATTACCATTATTATTATTGTGAAATTATAATAATATTAATAGAAGTAATAATAATGGTGACAATGATGATTAATAATAACGATAATGACAATGATAATGAAATGATCATAATAACAATAATGAAGATAAATAAATATGATAACAACGATAAAAAAAAATTATTATTCCCATCGCCAGTAAGAATAAGAATGCTACATTACCTAACAACAATGCCACTTCTCTTCAATGGCGCTGCAAGCATATCTCGTGCCTGCGAGGTTGAGCATACGTAAGGGGGGAGGGGGGGGGGGCTAGAGGGCACACGGAGACAATACGAAAAGGATGCTGGAAAAAAGGGTGAAGGGTGGTAGGGGGGGGGAGGGGTAGGCATGGTGACCTGACATGACTCGAGGCTGAAGATGGAGGGGGGGGGGGGTAAGGAAGAAGGCTGAGAAATAGGAGAAAGGAAAATGAAAAGGATATTGAAAAGAGGGATGGGAGGGGGGGAGAGAACGAAGACAGAAACAAAAGAAAAAAAAAATATATGATTAAATTGAACAAAGAGGGAGAAGAGAAGCGGGGGGCGCGAAGGAGGGAGGGAGAAGGAGGAAGGAGAGAAGTTTAAAAAAGGAAAAATCTTTTTTTTTTTTTAAGTAAGCTAACGTAGGTCATCTTCGCCGCATCCAGAATAACGAGTCCTTTGTGTCCACGTGACAGAAGGAAAAAATATTTCCTCGCAGCCTCGTCGGAGCAGCCATTGTCTCCCTTGGCGTTAGACTCTCATCGTAAATACAAAATACACAAAAATATATATATATAAAAAGCATCCTCATTTCTTCATTCCCTTTCAAGGCAGATGAGGAGAGAGAGAGGAGGCCTGGAGGGCTTGTCTGAGAGAAAGAAAAGAAATGAAAGGGAAACAGTAATGGAAATAGTCGGTGTAAAGGAGAGTTGCTTGGCCGAAGACGTGTGGCCGCCGCCGGAGGAACGGACGCGGGGGTTGCTAAGATTTTTTTATTTTATGCGAAAGGTTTTATATTATCATTATCATTTGCATTGGTCTTGTTCTTGTTATCATCATAGTTAACATGATTATTACCGTTATTATCATGTTATTGTATCATCATGGTTATCATAACTATTATTATTAAATTTATCAATTATTGTTATCATCATGGTTATTGTTACATCATGGTTATTGTTATCATCATGGTTATCATTATTATTACCATTATTATCATGGTTATTGTTATCATCATGGTTATCATTATTATTACCATTACTATCATGATTAATATCATTATTATCATAACTGTTTTCATGAATTTTTATTATTACTGTTATCAGTATTTTCACAACTATCATTGTCATTATCATCATTATCATTACCATTATCATTATTACTATCAGCATTATTACCATCATTGTCATTATCATCATTATTATTATCACTTGTGATTACTATCATTATTATTGATATGATCATTACTATTTTTATCATTATCATTATCATCATTGCTGTTGTCGCTGTCAATATCATTATTACTATCATTATCATTATCATCGTCATATCAATAACACTGATAATAATCAAAAGAAATCAGCCATCTTTCCTAGTGACCTTCAAAGGCGCTTTTGTCGCAGAAGACGTGGAGAACACTTCATGGAAACTTGAATTACTTCCAGATTTCTTTCTTTCTTTAATAACTCCAGACATTTTTGCTTCGAATACACACACACACACACACACACACACACACACACACACACACACACACACACACACACACACACACACACACACACACACACAATAAATAAAACGAAGCTAAAAAGAAAACAAACAAACAATTATTATCCTCTTACAGCAGCACCACAACAGAATCTAACACCCGAAAATCAATCAAGAAATAAAAAATACATAGTGTGTGTGTGTGTGTGTGTGTGTGTGTGTGTGTGTGTGTGTGTGTGTGTGTGTGTGTGTGTGTGTGTGTGTGTGTGTGTGTGTGTGTGTGTGTATGTGTGTGTGTGTGTGTGTGTGTGTGTATATATATATATTATATATATATATATATATATATATATATATATATATATATGTGTGTGTGTGTGTGTATATATATATATATATATGTTTAATTCTTTGTGAATATAGGTTATTATGTGTGTGTGTTTGTGTGTGTGGTTCCGTTGGATTTCACAGAATATGTGAACGTGTACGTCTGTGACTGCCTGTTTATTTACAGAACATCGCTATCTCGGGCTGCCTTTTAGCGAGAGAAAGCGAATGGAGTGATAAATGTTTGAAAAAGAAAGAAAAAAGCGAATGGAGTGATAAAATGTAAGAGAAAGCGAAAAGAGAGCGAATTACAGTAAACAAAGTGCATGAAGCGAGAAACAGGAAAAGAAAACGAGAAACGGAGAGCCACAGAGAAAAAGAAAATGGGAGAACGAGAGAGCGTTAAGTGAGAGAGAGAAACTATCCTAATCTACATCCATCTATTTGGCGATTTAACACCGATTCGCGTCGACGAGGGAACGTGATTCGCGCTCACAGAAGCTTTCAGGAAGATACATCCATTATTCTCAGATGAACCCAATTACCTCGCGCCTCATTTGCATATCGCCAACGGTTCCCGCCCGTGCTGAGTCGTTATAGGGAGGCCTATGAGACATCTAAAATAATCTATGAATTTTGTGTTTTATTGTTAGATTTTATTTCTGTGTGTCTTGTATTCTTTTTACTGTGTTTTCTTTTGGTGATTGGTTTTGGTGTTTCTAGAATTTTCTCGTCTCTCATCTCCCTCTCATTCACTTGGTTGAATCTTTGAAGTGTCTTAATGTGAATGAGAGAAAGGAGGATTTTTATATATTCATATTCATATGCATTGTGTATATCGCATATCCAAGGACACACACACACACACACACACACACACACACACACACACACACACACACACACACACACACACACACACACACACACACACACACACACACACACATTTTCGAAAATTTCTCTAAAATCCAAAAGTAAATCACACAGATGTTCTAATTTCATTTTCGAACAGAAAAAAATAACTTTATCTAGACCTTATAGGAATCACTTTTTTCGATTATGACTTACTTTTGGTTTGTGAATATCCACCACGACCTTTTCATCACACTGGACTCCGCGTCAACCTTCCCTCCTTCCCTTCTCACGGCAGACGGAAACGGCCCTTATCTACGACGCTGTGAGATTATTCGTCCAAGCCCTTCAAGCTCTGGATAATTCGACGTTCGTGCAAGTGGCTCCGCTTATTTGCGAGGGAGAAGAGGCCTGGATCCACGGCAATTCGCTCATCAATTATATGAAAATGGTACGTGGCTTCTTGGATCGGCGTCCATTGGTTGAGGGGGACTAGTGTTTTGGAGTCTTGTTTTCGTGTGTTAGATTCTGGTGTGGTGTTGTTGATTTTATTTATTTTTATCATTACTATTTCTGGGTTGATTTTCGGGTGTTAGGTTCTGCTGTGTTGTTAATATTATTCAATTTTTTCTCTGGGTTGATTTCCGGGTGTTAGATTCTGCTGTGGTTATGTTCATTTTATTTTTATTTTTTTCTGGGTTGATTTTCGGGTGTTAGATTTTGCTGTGGTGTTGTTAAGGTAAGTTTTTTATTTCTAGGTTGATTTTTGAGTGTTAGGTTCTGTTATGCTGTTATTTTTTGTCTGTGTTGATTTTTGGTTGTTAGATTCTGGTGTGGTGTTGTCAAGATTTTTTTTTATTTCTAGGTTAGGTTCTGTTATGGCGTTAGTAAAAGGCTGAAAATTGGTAGCACTTTTTTGTTTGTTAGCATTTTAGCTTCGTTTTTATTTTCTTGTATGTGTGTGTGTGTGTCTTGCAAATATAATTGCTATTAGATATTTATCTGGTAGATGGTTGCAATTATAATCATTAGCATATCATTTTTTGGGAGTTGTTATTGTTCTGCAATTATTATAATCAGATTTTAGTAAGATTTTGTCTAATTATAATTATACTTCTCGTTTTTGCTTTTCTTTTTTAGCTAGTAGATTGACATTGTCTTGCTATAATTATAATTACAGGAACTTTTTGTGGATTCAGTTGTTGTTTTGTTGCCTTTAGTATTGCTAGTAGATTTCGGTTGTTCAATTTCTTGTTGCTATTTCATAATCACAATAATTACACAAAGACTTTAGGTTTTTGGATTGTGTTATTAGTTTAATGTATTTAAGATTGTTATAAGGTTTTAGATTTCGTGGTATCTCGTTTGAGTCATGATTATTTGTATATTCTTATTTATCTTATTTACATGTATATTTTTAGTCTATACGTTTTGGGTACTATGTTTGTAGATTTTTGGGTTGTTATATTCAGTTATTGCAATTGTAATTATTGGTTGATGTATTACTATCAGACTTTGCTGTTATCTTGTTAGAATCAAAAATTATGTGATTGTTTTTTTTATTGCTTGAATTTATTATTTTGTTGCAGTTATAATCATTGTAAACTGCTTTATTCACAACAAATATTTTTCATTACTTAGTTTATTCTTATTTCCTCATTCTCTCTCTCTCTCTCTCTCTCTCTCTCTCTCTCTCTCTCTCTCTCTCTCTCTCTCTCTCTCTCTCTCTCTCTCTCTCTCTCTCCGTCTCTCTCCGTCTCTCTCCGTCTCTCTCCGTCTCTCCCTCCTTACTCCCTCCCTCCTGCATTCCCTTCCTCTTTCCCTCCTTCTCCCTCTCCCCCTCTATCTCTATGTCTCTTTCCCATTATCTTTATATCTATCTCTCATCACTATTTCTATCTCTCTCCCTTATTATATCTATTTTTTTCTCACTATCTCTATCCTTTATCTCTATCTCTATCTCTCTTTCCCATTATCTCTATCTCTTTTATCTATCTTTATCACGATTTACCCTTTACTAATTCGTTCTTCTCCACACAGGTTTACTTCACTGGACTCACAGGCTTCATAAAATTCGACGCCCTTGGATTTCGCACCGATTTTGCCCTTGATATCGTGGAACTAGGCATGCAAAATCTCACCAAGGCAAGTGACTGTGCTCGGTGGTTTAAGTGCAATTTTTGAGCGATAATCCAGGATGTTTTGTCAGAGATTTTTTTATTTTTCGTTTTTTTTTATTTATTCGAGTTTGAATGCGTTTTAATTTTTTTTTTCTCGCGGTGTTTCATTTTTCTTGGTTTTGTTGTTGTCTTTCGTTCTTTCATTCGAACGGTCGTTTTCATTCGTCTTTCGTGGAATTTCCTTCTTGGCTAATATTTAGGTATTCTTTTTTTCTCTCTCTCTCTTTATCTAGCTACGTATGTCTTAAAATCTTATGATTATATCTTCTTAGGCTCGTTATTAGTCATTTTTTTCTTTTTAATTCAACCGTTTTTCTGTGTTATTTTCCATCTCCCATTTTCGCAATCTCTTCTCGTTTTTTGTGTGATCATCGCGCCATTACGCTTCCCTCTGCTTATTTGTCTCCACTTCTGTTTAGAAGAAAAAGAAGATATATACTTAGATAGATTAGATATATGCCGTTATGACGTCCTTCCTTCCGTCCGTCTTGTAAATACAAGTAGTTTGGTAGAGTAAAAGAGAAAGAAAACAAAAATAGAAGAAAAAATATATATGAATCATCCCTGTCGCCTAACACGCTCTTTTATCTCTCTCTTTCCACTGTAGTTCGGACACTTCCTCAAAGTAAGAATCACCACTTAACATTTTAGTCGTACCTTTTGTGTTCGTTCATTACTCCCTCCCTTCCCTCCTTACCCCCCCCCTTGAACCAGCTACCCCCCCAACCCCCCCTCCCACCCTCCCCCTTTCCTCTCCCACGCTTTTTATTTTTGAAGCAATTCCTTTGTTTTAATATCACTTTTTTTCTTTAGAAGACGCGAGTGCATAGAATTTATAGATTAGATATGGTTAAGGTTGTATATAATCTTATTGTGATGATCTCCTCACCCACCCCTTATAATGATTAATAATTCACCATATTTGCACATTTGTCAGTTATCACTGGTATCTTGCCTTCACCTTTACACTGTAAATAAATCCTTCACAGTATTTC